>JAGFPH010000152.1:417399-449069 GCA_018207615.1 Philaenus spumarius
TCGGCATATATGCTCCCAACAATAACCCAATATAGCTTTAGTAACAGTATCTGAAGTATAAGTAAGTTTGTTAAGAATCTCAGCATATATGCTCACAACAATAACCCAAATTACTTATGCTCTACATCTTTAGTTTTGTTATTTTCTTTGCTCAACGTGAATATTATATGAATTTTATATAGTCCGACATGCCTGTCAATTGAGTTGCCAAGGTATATTTTGAATGCTCTGTTTATCATACCATTTACCTGTCATGAAAGGAAACCCTCTCCTGTTTAGATATCTGAATTCAATTTCTTCACAGAACATTACTGTTTGTGGAAAATCGTCAGCATAAAACATTAAACCTATCTGGTAAATGGGAAATTATTAAGAGGTATGATCGTAGTGAAACTCCAACATCAGCATGTAATATTTTGCCAGAAAATCTATTTCCAAAGAAAGACAAAAATAAGAACTAAAAACCAATTTCGGAGACAGCAATTTGTAATGAAATTTCACAAGTATTAGTGGAAGACTTAAAAACAAAGGTTTTAGATGATAACATCAAAGTTGACTTCACAGATGATGATATCATCAAGGAACTCACAGAACCTGTTGACGACTTCAATGTCAACTGTAATGAAACTGTATCAGCTCTGAACGCACAATCGTAGCGTACTGCACGGTGATCGTGTTTCCTCCGAGTTCGCGCAACCGAATTTGTTTGCCGTGCGGCACGTAACCATTACTCGAAGCTAACGCAACAGAAATTTACAAGCTTTTTCCCCAAAAAGTAGAGATACCTGTACAGTCCACAGATGTGTTTTTTGTTTTATTGTGACCAGTAAATATTTTTAAAGTGCTTTTCTCCGTAATAAAGAAAAATATTGTAAGTATACAGTATATTTGAATTTTTTTATGTTTTATGCTCTTTCTCCGGCTAACACGGATTTTCGTTATGTCGGATTGGCCGCGGTCCCGGCTGGTCCGACTTAACAAGGTTGTACTGCATGCCTTTCATTTAAAAATCTTATTGTACTAGAAGCTAAAGCCTACAATAAAATGTCCCTATTTAATAACATGAGGCCTATTTATCAATGTCAATTTAAAATACATATAGTTTTAAACACATTTTATTTTGTAAATACATAATGTAATATATAATTCACGTTTTTAATATGTGTACAAACATTTTTGTACAACTCCTTTGCACTCACTATGTAAAATTAGTTGTTTTATTAGCCTACTGTCTTATACAGTATATGAAAATTACTAATTCCCGTAACTTACTGCTAATCATAATATAATTTACTATTATTTATTAATACTACAAGTTGTGAAAAACAATTTATAATATTTTATAAACTAAAAATGTAAAAGAATGTAAAACAAATGTACAATTATTAACAAATAATATCGTTTTAATTTAATTATTTATCTAAACATTTATTTACTATCTTGGGGGTCTCAGTGAGCACTATTTATGAATACTTACAATTTTATGCTTTTTATTTATACATATTTACAATTTCACACATTATTTGATATAGCTTACTCAAAATGTACACAATATTTTTTACTTTAATTTAGTCCCAACATTTTTTGTACAATAAATGCATTTAAATTTAATAACCTCAAAAGTTGTAAGTGGTTTTGATACACTTTTTGTTTTTCCTAAATTATACATAGTAAGTACTAAATCTTACATGGTATTCATAATTTATGTATTTAATTAATCTCAAATGTTATTGTTTTATTTAACTTTTCACTGTTTATTAATAATCTTAATATAATATTTATATTTTTTTAGATATGTCTTCTATACTCAACTTTTTAGCACCATGATTTTTTTTAATCCAAAATCTCCCTTCTTTAACAAAAAAACCTTTTTCTGTTATTATATTTTAACATTCACCACCTGTAGCAATTCACTTTTCAAGTTTATATACTCATATCCTTTTCACCTGTTCTCCCTATCAAGTGAGCCATGTTTAATTTATCAAACATTTAAATATTAGAATAGATTTAAAAAATACTTTTGATAATCCAGACATTTTCAGTAATCAGTTATCTGTCAGTCCCAAAACAGATTTAAATTAATATACAAAATGTTCATAAAGTCCCTTTAACCCCCTTTATTATTTTTGTTACTGAAAATAAGTTAACAAAACTGTGTATATATCTTGTGTTACATAACAGGACAAATCTTTTGACATATCTGACCCAAAAACCATAGAGGTACATGTTGTAATGGATATTCTTGTAAATCTTTGTACTGACATTTCTTCAATTTGTAAGAATATTTAACAGTTTATGCAACAAAGGCAAAATGCAGCACTTTTCTCATACATGTGCAACTGTAAAATTAAAATGATTGTGTTAAGAAAACTTGAATAGGTGTGAGTATACTCCCGTAGTTAATTAATAACATTTTTACAAAAACTAGTGTTTTCACAGTTTTATTTTTAATTTCATAATCACTGCATAGTGATTGTTTCACAATAAAAATATCACCAATGATACCATTTTAAAAGTACAATATTTCTTTATTGAAATAATGAGACATCCACTATCACAAAGATTTATAAAATAAACAAACTTACTTTATTTACTTATGTTCATTTCAATACTATGTTATCATCTTCAGAGTATGAGTGTAATTGCAACTGTTAAGTGTACCCGAGTGCTCCAAGAACATAGTGAATGTTTATTTATTTAATTAGTATAACAGTACAGTAGATGCCGCTATTCCGAACTAATCGACACCAAACACTGTTCAGTTTAGCGGGAATTAGGATTAGGCAGATTTCATGAATAATATCAACGTATTGACTTGTTCTTGACATGGCATACGCGGCAAATGCTTTTGACCTCGCTTTATGCTACGTCGAACAACAAGCTTCATCAACACCAAATGATATTATGTTCATGTGGCGATGGCGGAACATCGCATCCTCAAGTCGATTCAGTACTCTTTGTCAGAAAAAAATCCCTGACTTTACTTCTTAATGTACAGTCTTACAGCAACAGTTTTTTTCCTTCCGTTGAGTTACGATTCCGTTTCCTTTTAAAAACGGAAGGGAAGGGATAGGTTGTTCGAACAGTTTGTTTTGCCATCCCGCAGTCTGTCCGTTAGTACCGCACCGTCTTAAAAAAAGATTGAGAAAAAAATTTTGAGATAACGAAAACGGATGGTGTAAACCTACACTTAAGTACCGGTATGGGTAAATTAGTTATTTTGTGTGTTTAGCAGTGATTAAAAATGATTCTACAGAATTGTATAAATGAAGCCGACATGTACTGCAAGTAACCAGCTTTCATGTTTTCATTTAGCTTTAGCTCTATGTATGTTCGGAGTAGCGGGGTTCAGAATAGTGGGACTCTACTGTATAGGAAAAAACATTTTTTGTTTGCCCTCTCCTCAAGGCAAAACATTCCTTTGCCTTTGACACACATTGATATATATCTAGGCAGATATATTAAATAAGCAGATAATGCACAACTTCATTGTAATTTTATATACCAGTTCAAATTATATAATATATTAATTACTTTTTAATAGAAATAAATTGCTCCCGTAATATAAATTGGAAATAAATTTTTTTAAGATCTTATGGCACCTACCAATAAAATTGGGTTTAAATCTTAATATACTGTAAGGTGATTGTGCGAAACAAAACTGACTAAATTATATTCCCGTTTGGATCACAGGATATGCTTGTAAACAAATTTTTTTCTTTCATAAAACCTTTTTGTAAACTACGTATTATACAAGGGAATAAAAAAGGTAGTGTCAACGGAATAGGAAGAGAGATGGGGGTTAGATTGATGTGTCAATATTGGTCTATGTAAGTGGATGGGTTCATCAGCGTTATGGAGAGTGTCATGTTACAAGATCTATACCGTCATCCATCTAACTCAGCAATGTCCATTAGCCCTTGGTTCCCCCCTTTCCTTTTCAATTTAACTTCATGTCATTATGAGCGAAATTTTATCAAAAATTTGAAACAAATTATTTTAGTTGTATTACATTTGGATAAATGATACGTTGTTTTTAAGTGTTCAGATAAATAATTACATTCTCTGAAACCTAAATGACTATTAAACCATTCAATTTCAGGAAACTATTCCAACACTATACCTATGAAACTTGAATATTATCAACTCTCCATCAGTCCTATCTTCTGTTTTTAGTATTTGTAGATGTACTAACTAGTTTTAAGTTTTGGTCTAGACACTAAGTTTTCCTTATCTCTTTTCTTTATGATAGTTAGATTAATAAGTTAGGGGAGCAGTGTATTGCACAATTAAATATCGAATGCCAGTAACTAGGTTTTCACCTAAGTTTTAGTCTTCAGCTATAACATTTAATTGGTTTTTGCCTACAACAGCAAAAATGTTACTAAGATTACTCATAAAAGCTATAATTCTGAGTTACGTGATGAATAAATCCACAGACTTTCAATTTATTATACTCCTTCTGCGTTGTTATAGGATTGCAGTTGAAATGGTTATTAAGTTTTAAGCAAAAAAAAAAAGTTGTTTAACATAATTAATATTTATTTCGATTGGTTTTATAAAGTAAAATAGTGTATGATAGTAAACAATTTTGACCTCATAATTAGCAAGTATACAACAATATTAATTAAGCTTTGCAAAGGTTAAATCTAAACATACTAGTTATAAAAAATCTGAGTTACAAAAAAAATAAACAAAAAAAATAAAGTCAAAAAAATTGGGTGAGCCTAACACCACACGTTAGAAGTGATAACTTCTGTGACCGATTTATATTTTTATCAGTATTAATATTAGAGGAGAATAAGGGTCAACAAATTACACAAGTCAATATATTGTCAAAAAATATTATATCATATTTTGAAATTGCATGATTAATTATTCAAATAACAAATTATTCTTAACTACTAAAAATTGGAAGTAAATTAAGTATATTTTCAGTTATCAGTAAATCTGCAGAACATTATATTTAATATATTTTCTCACATTATATGTTACACATTTTTATTCCATTTTAAGCGTGTATATAATCTAACTAGCTGACCCGTACGGCGTTGCTCGTGGAGATGGTATTTTCAGTCTTTTTAACGTAATTGTATTCTTTTTAAGTGTTCAGTCAGTGAGTGGTATTTGGCTTTTATATATATAGATCTAAATAATAAAAGCACTATTGTCATAATAATAAAAGATCTGAAATTATGATTTCAGTAACTTTGATCCCCCCCAAACCCCTCCTAAAATTTCGAAATTTTTCATACCCTTTCTTAGTGAGCACCTATGGCCCTATAGGAAGCTACATACCAAATTTCATTCCAATCCGTTCGGTAGTTTTGAAGAAATCTTGATTTAATAACTTTGATCCCCCCAAACCCGCCCTAAAATTTCGAATTTTTTTAAACCCTTTCTTAGCGAGTGCATATGGCCCTAGAGAAAGCTACATACCAAATTTCATTCCAATCTGTTCGGTAATTTTGAAGAAATCGTGATTTAGTAATTTTTACCCCCCAAACCGCGCTAAAATTTCCAATTTTTTAAAACCCTTTTTTAGTGAACACTTATGGCCCTAGAGGAAGCTACATACCAAATTTCATTCCAATCCGTTCGGTAGTTTTGAAGAAATCGTTTTTTAATAACTTTGATTCCCCAAACCCCCCCTAAAATTTTGAATTTTTTCAAACCCTTTCTTAGTGAGCACCTATGGCCGCCCTAGAGGAAGTTACATACCAAATTTCATTTCAATCCATTCTGTAGTTTTTGAGAAATCGTGATGAGTGAGTGAGTAGTATTTCGCTTTTATATATGTAGATTATATCAAATCATAAATAATCAATATGAAAATTGACCATATTCCATTTGTTTAATTGAAAATAGAGAAAAGTCTTTAGCTTTGACTAAAAAAAATTTAATATGGTTTTAAATTTCCTAAAGTTTATAAGAAATTGTAGAAATTTCAAAATTTTAATTATCTTAAAAAGTGTTAATTTTTTAAAAAATAATGATTTCTTAGTACTAATGATAATAATGAAATTTTAGTACTATTAAAAAAGAAGGCAATGATTTTAAGTTATATTTTGGACTTATTCAAATTAACTGTTAATTTATTCAAATGATATAAAAGTATTCAAACGGCCAATAAAAACCATTATAACTTTCACCGATGTACAAAATACTCGAAGTTTCGATGAATAAACAGCCTATGGGCTAGTAGTTCTGAGTAATCGCAGGTGGCAAAACACAACAACGTTCTCCGATGACCGCACCAACACAATATCAAATATTTAAAGCAGAAGACCGTTAGAACACTTGACGATTCACACTATACTCACACATTAAGCTGATAAGAACATATACTACATTTTGATCTTAGCCAAGAGGCCGAGAAGCGATACTATTACAAGGCACTTTGAGTAACCAGTTAAAACGTTCCTATTCTGTATTAGCGCGAAGTTTATATAAATTGTAATTTTGTATACCGGTTGCGGTAAGAAAGAGCACGGTTTCCGGGCGAATTGCCTTCAGCATTACGTCTGAAACGTTACTAGCTACATTTTAACACGGAAGCTCGCGCTTACTTGTCTATATATACTATGTATCGCCTATTCCCTATCCATGCTCTGACTTGTGTCTACGCAAAAAGTTTATGAAGCGAGATTTTAGAAATATAGTCAAGCGAAAGTGCCCAACCGGCCAATAAAAGTTATCACTTCAAAACTGAAAAAATAAGCAAATGAATGAATCAAAAGTAAATTTCAGCACTAATCATGGTGCTCTAAAAAGCATATTATCTAGAAGACATTTTCTTTTAAATAATTTCCAATCAAAAAGCTTTATTTCAGCAGCTGATATAGTAGACTTGCCAAGGTCTCAAATCGCTCTAGCTTATTTTGTAGTCTGAACAATGCATAACTAAACAAATATTTTTACTATGAAATTATATACATAAGTTATCAGTATTCATGTATACAACATTATTGCCCATTTGCCAGAACAAGTTTAACATATTAAATTTGTGTATACAAACAAACAACAACAAATTCTACAGCCAGATTTACATTTGCAACTGAGCATTGCACTGTAACACAAATTTTGTGCTGGTGTATCATGTTGGATGAAAGATTTGGCATCCCTAACAAATTTGGCACGCTAAACATCACTCCAAGCAAATTATATTATAGTACCATGCTTAACTGAAGTCAGTTTTCATCAAAAATATCAAAACATATTACTCTCGAATGTTATACTGTTAAAGATGTAAAGCAAGCATAAAATAGTTATACCCGAACTATAACCTTCTAATTTTCATAAAACACACTGGCTAGGACTGAAATCATATTTAAATTTTTATCTGAATCATTAGATAAATAGTTAACAATTATTATTTTAGCTAGTTTAGACATATTTTGACATAAAAAATGGTTGTAGGATCTTTTATATTTCGGTTCTTTTTTGAGCACATTGTATCTAGTCTGCTGCAGCTTTTTCCATATTAGTTTTTAATTTCATCTTAGATTGACACCTATTAAAATACAACTAACTGAAAAAAATTGCATCATTAGAATGCTCCTTAACCGTAAAACTAGAATTAGAAATCTAGGCCTAGAAAATTGGTACTAATAAGATTATATAGGACCTATAGTTATTATAATCCAATTCTCGCATTCGTACACAACAGTTCAACTGACACAAAATGGAACATTTGAATGCTTGCAGAGATTTTAAGTAATACATCCATCGAAACAAACTACTTATGCACGCATTGCAGCAAATGTTTTTCAAATGATCTTAAGCCCCGTCCACACTTGCAGACTTGTCTGCAGAAACATTGTCGGCCGACTGTCTCTCCGGTGTTTTCTCTTGTCTCCGGAGATGCCTTCAGCTAGTCTGGAGACAAAAGACAATGTTTTCTGTTTTCCAAACGAACGGGAAACACGCAGACTGTCGGCCGACTATCAAAATACTTATACTGTAAAGTGATAATTATTTGGTACATTTAATACTTTTGTAAAGAACATATATAATTTTATTTTAACTTAAATAAGTGACTCATATATGCGTGTATTTTGATTTAATAAATGTAATAATATTGTGTTTGGTTCACATTGTGTTTTAGTATTACTATGCTGATGTCAATAGTTTGGAAAGCATTCAATGATATGTATTACATTATAAATCAGAATTTCAAAATCTGTAGGTATCATCCTTGTGAAGTTCCGAAAACCTGCACCATCTTCTAATGGGAGGTCAGATAAGAAATTGTGGCCATAATAGGAACCTTCTTCGAGAAAAACTTGCGGGTCCACCATCGCCTCTTCCTTGGCCACATGATTTAGAAAGATAAAGCACACACTAACTAAAACCACGACCTCTTCAGTCTCCATGTCGTCAAAACAGTCAGTGTGGGCGCAAAACAAGACGGAGACTCGAATCACAAACTGTGTCGGCCGATATTCTGCAAACAGTTGGCCGATTGTTTGCATACACAGTCTGCAAGTGTTGACGAGGCTTTATCACACACGATGCTCAGTTCCAAGCGTGTACACAGCAAGGGGAAACAAACTATTAACATGATTACAAAATCTTGTTACAGCATATACTATGACAACTATAGCTCTGATATAACTATATGGGATGTGTTTTATTTTTTACTGGCAGTTGTACCTGGCTCCATCTGGGTTAAAATTAAGAAACCCTGCTCAAACTTTTCAAGGAAATCATCAACTTGTGAAAATGTAATGTATTTATTACGCTTAAACAAAACTAGTCATTTAAGCTTCTGTATTTTTTGCTGAATGACATAATATCTTTATAAAACTATAATCAACTTTTTTATTATGTACTAATCAACTTTTATTAACCCTGAGGGGCCAACAGGTCATTTTGATTGGGTTTTTAGTTAATTAATTTTAATTCTTTAAGTGTAGTGAGAATCAAGCTTAGTCCTCCTAACTAACTTACGATCAACTTGTCCATTAGCCACACATTCAATAAAAACACCCATTTCTTAATCAGTTTGTGAGTAGATTACTGTTATTTAGGATCTAGACATAAAGTTCTGGCGAGCATTTTCAAATTTAATTCTACTGTTTTTTTAAACCATCTCATGTTCATTTATTTTAGTTAATGCATGTAATATTTTGAAATTAATGAATTTGTAACTGTTTATGTTTAATTAAATGAATATTTAAGTGAAAACTTGTCATTAGGTGGTTACACTTATTTCCAACAAGCATAACATTAATGAAATAAATCCTTAATCTGGAGATGCATTCAATTTATAGATCCTTACTGTTTATAATTCAGCTATGTAAAGTGTCGATGTAGTTTATCAGTATAAAGACTTGTACTCTGTTCCACAATTAATGAAAGAGCAACCATTAGCCTCTGAGGCTACTTTGTTTTTCTCTTTTTAACATTACTGGTATGAAATATTAGATTATTTACAAACATGCAAAAGGTGATATTGATATTCAGAGTCTTTATTTGAAAAAAATAATTAAAGCATTATGGTTCATGAATTTGGAAAAACAAAATTCTACGAAGACACTCCTAGTAAAAGTAAAAAGAAACATTCATTAAATGTTAGGCTAGAAAGATGTACCTTCTGCGATTGGCAAAAACAAAAAAAAGAAGAAAAACACGGACCAATGACATATCTGCAAAAAACATTTAGCATCAAGTGTTTGACAGTAAGTGTTGTGGAAGGCAGTGATGATTCAGAATAAACTCACACAGTTCATCTCTAGGTATTGTAAGACGAAAGGTTCTTGGACCACAGACATTTCGATACTAACTATATACAAAATGTTGGTCCTATACAGTACTTTCACAGTTACTTCACGTCATTCCTACTACTTTCTGCAGTGTTCAATATTACTGTAATAAATTTAAACTCTGCTAACCTTTGCTGGGTTAGTTTACCACACAAATAGTAGTCTAACATTTAAATTAACTGATACATTTGTTTATGACGAAGAAATTTTTAAAGAATAACTTATTTTTAATTAGCCATAAATGTCTACCCTAGTTTAAAATTTGAACACTGCTGTCAGAGAGATTTCCTTTTTTTAATTGAGATTTTATTTTCTTAACAAGAAGTGGAATCGCTATTTGAAAATATAATTTTAAATTGTAAATTATTTGTAATAAAATAAATTTAGTAGTAAATCTGCATTTTGCAAAATTTGTATTTATGAAAATAACCCTGGAACTGGCAAGCAATATTACCTGTATTTGCCTGATTGATGGGTGTCTTGTAATGCTATTTTAAAAATTGTCTAAACAGAGAGGAAAACTGCAAAAACTGTTTTAAGGAAAATATATTTTAATACAGAATAATTCTGAAATTATTATCTATTTGAACCAATAACTAACTTTTTAACTACATATCTTAATGGCAGCTTACTTCTAATGGTGAACTCTTCTTACTTTTAGATAAAATATTATGGGTGTACCGTATTCAAACCTAGGAAAGTTGTCTGCTATTTTTCAATATTGCTCCTAGCCATATTTCTTAAGGAATTTCTTAAGGAAACGCCTATATTTTATGAATTTTTATTTTAAACCACAAATTTCTATAGTTTCTAAAATAATTTATTTAAAATGTCAAATATACTATTTATACTAGATCTGTTTCAATAATATCTAGTATTTTTAAACCGATCTAGTATATTCAATTGTAACAAACTCATGATTGAGGACTCAGTGATTAAAATTGTTTTAAATTCAACTCAGAGCTCATGCACATCTACCATAGCAATGAACAATATCAACTAACAAAAAACTTGGAACATTAAACTAAAGCAAATACAGCTAAACATAACTAATTATCAAAATGGTTTTAAGTAAATTATATCTGCATCACAGACAACATTGTAACTTAAACGTATGTCTAACAAAAGACCAGAAACTTTTGTATGATGCATATACAGTATATATGATTGTCAACAATAATAAGCAGTAATAATTTATCGTTAATATAGCGACACTAACCAGTTGCGCAAACTGTAAGAATCTCGAAAAATCAATGTTCACCAGCACCAGGGTTAATAAAATGAACTACAAATAATAATTTTAATAAAAAAAGTAACACCAGTAAATATGTATAACAATGGTGTAGCAAAGCCTCTAGCACAACACTAGCAAGTTAACAAACTGAATACAGAAACACAACTGCTGATTGCAGGTCTCGTGTATGATGTTATATAGAAGGAAAGGACGTAAATATTTTTCTTGCTAAGTTGTGTGCAGAGTACAATCAACAATGAGCACAACCCTCTGCCCACAGTCTGGAATGTTGACATGGTCAATATTGTTATTGTAGGTCTAAGTTTACTCGGGATCTTTACTTTTATTTAGATTATTCTGTTTCTGTAATTAAATGATAAGAATTTATACAATTAGGAATATTTTTAAATAAAAATTCCACGTGGAAGAATAGAATGCACTAATATATTTACAATTCATTAGTTGTTCAAATTATTATTTGAGGTATGGATATATTAAAAATTAATTGAGTGGAAAAAAGAATGAATCAGCTGGGAAATATTTACTATTCAGATTATCAACAGTATAAATATTAGTTGACGCAGTCTACAATGTTATCTATTTCAACCTAGAATTCATAGTTTTACAAATAACTGATGGTCCTTCTGCCACTATCTTGTTAAGAAAGTTAATCAGATGATCGACGTGTTAGTTCTTCAATTTTTAAGCAGTTAACTATTTTTAGTATTTAACCCTTGGAGTGTTCCTTAGATTTCCTACGTTCACCACTAAAATTGTTTGAAAAATTTACAACAAATATAAAATTGATAGTGTATATAAATATAACATTTTGTCTAAAAAGAAACATAAATAGAATATGAAAAAATAAAATAAAAACTAAAGAGGAAAATTTGTTAATGTTTTTACATAATTTATAAAACTTTAGTGATACATATCTCATTTTTAATTCATCACTACAAAAAATTCACATAAGCTCAACTATGAAATTGTTTAATGTGAATTAAAAATATATAATTATAGAGCAAAAGGTTTGAAATAAAATGATAACACTAAAATTACTGTACATAGATAGTCTTAACTAACAAGCATAAACCAATTGAAAAAACAATGTAAGGTTATATCACATAGAAAATATATCACAGCGATCCTAAAAATGTCTAAACACAAAAATTAACTTTCCATAACTTTTTAACTTCTACCAATTTGCTGTTTAGTAGAATACTTGATGCCAGTGGATAGTCTTCACACCTTCTAACGTTGATCCCGTTTTAAATAACCCACAATTTTTGATAACAGAAACTTTGAGGGTTAGAGAGTCATGGCTGTCATATAAAATGTAAATGTTACTTTATATTTATCGTTTCAAGCTAATTTTAAACAGTAATCAGATGCCGAACTCCCCAAATGGTTGCTAAGTATCACATTTTAATAATAAAAAATAAAAAAACTGTGAAAACTAAAAACATCTGTGCCAGGCATAAGCTGTCTAGCTTTCCACATTTCCATATCTTCGGAAATTCTCACAGAATTTACATTACAGTGCTAGCTGGTTGTGTCAAACTGAGTAGCAGTTTTAATTTAACAGACGATTATAAATATTCATGACGATAAATGTACAGCTTCAATGAATGGTAGTAAAACTAGTAACAAAGACAGAATGTTTTTTTTTATACCAAGCGAAAAACTGTCTGTTTTTTGGTACATTTTTATATCCTTACTGTACCTATTAATTCATAGCTAAAACTTAATAACAAAATTTTATGTTTAAAGAGATTTATAGAAAATGCTTATTGTCTTTGTGGTTAGTTGTACTACCATACTAAACACATTTTTTGCTATGCATTTATTGTTAAGAATATTTACAGTCATCCCTTTGATTATAACTGCTGTCCCGTTTGACAGTAATTTCATTCTATAAATTAATCATTAAGAATTTTTGCAATCACCCTTAGAATATAATGATGTCCCTGATCTAAAATCCAAGAGTAGTTAAAAATAAATAACAATTGTTTACCTTTAAATCTTCACATTCATGAGAGCAAACTTTCTTCTCCTAAAACAAAAAATGTTAAACAAATTAATTTCAAATGGTTTTACACAGTTTATGATACTGCTTTTATTATAATATTATTTACTATAATCCTTAATGAAGTATTTATCATATTTAAATTTTCAACCAATTACTTTACATGTGAAAGATTATGTGGTAACGACATTGAGGTCTATTCACTCTTTTGGTATTCTATGAAGTCTGTTTAACATAATTAAATTTGAAATAAAAACACACACTACCACAAAAATTGGAGGGAAATGTTATTGACTTATTTTAAAACACATTTTGAAGACATAGTTATTACTTTCAAAAGTTTTGAACTTTACTCAAAACAATGTTATCGAAATCTGTGTTAGGGTGTGTATATAGATAATAAAATTTTGTGTATACCACAAATCTCCAAGAATATAGTGAGATGATATTATTATATTTTGTTTATTTCACATAACATTTTGTACAAGATCAGATGGTGCCTGGTGATAACAGGTGAAAAGTCGAATTCACAAATCTCAATTACCGGTACATTATCATAGTAATTACAAACCATTTTGTTACTTATTACATTAATCACAAATTTACAAGTGCAAAACACATTATTTCAATACCTACAATAATCAAAAACAAACATGTCAGTATGTAAACTTTTGGAAACATAATTTATAATAATAATTTCTTTTCTCCAAGATACCATTAGTCAACAAAATTAAAAACCTCTTACAGGCTTGAAATTTTCATCCAGATATTCCTGAGCATAATATGAATATGCTTTTTCTGTTAAATATGTTAAAGTTATTTTAATGCGGTTTTAAATTCATTTTCAACTAAATTTCTTACATCTGTGGGCAGTTTATCAAACAGATTAATACCAAGGTAATAAAGTGTTCTTTCAAAGATAGAAAGCCGTCATTGCTTTGGATAATTTAAAATAACTTAAGAATTTCGTTATTTCGGGTTGAATATGAATGGCAACTCTGCTTAGCAAGGAAAATTTCTAGACAAATTTGGGTTTTTATTAGCAACAGACACTTATAAATACCGTATATGAAGGCTTGGGACAATCATCAATTTTAAATCGATTAATAAATTCTTACAAAGAACTTTTGAATTTATTAAAAGTCATAAACCAAATATATCTGTTCTCTTCCTTAAAAATATCTGCAATGTCTGATAACATACCAAAAATCTCTATAGTTCGATACACAGGTGAGGTACTGGTAAGAATCGCAGAACAAACAACTCAATTATCAAGCACAGCGTTAGCTCACCGGCCTTCCACCAGTGAACGACTGTGATACAGGTTCGATACCCAGGTGAGATTAAGTTACTTATTTTGGTACAGTAGAACTCCAATTATCCGAATTCCAACTACCCAAATCGCTGATTATCCGAATCGGTTTCAGAATTTCATAAAAAAAAAAAATTAAGACGGGAACGTATTGAGATTCGCAAAATAACGATTCTGTCTACGCGCGCTATTGTCCTTCCCTCCGCCCTCCGCGAAGCTAGTGAAGTGTAGGCGCCAGGTATCAAACGGATTAATACAGTCAAACAGTTTACCTTGACCGAGATGTTCAGCAAGCAATGACATTCATTTACGTACATATGCTTAACTTGTAAAAGTGTTGTCTTTTCATTTAGTTAATTAAAGACTTTTTTTATTTAAAAATACAGTAGTTTTGTTCTCCTATTTTCAACATACATACAGTAATTAATTAACCTTTTCGGGCCTAACATACTCTAAATCCGAATTCATGCTCAGACTAGGTTATTTCAAGCATGGGAAAATGCGTCTGGCTTTGTATGCCTAGCGCTAGCGAGAGGTTTGTTTTACTTGTTGTAATTTAGTGAAATATTTTATAAAATATGGTTATTTTAACATTTTTAAGTATACAGTTAAATTGCATGATTTATTCTCTACAATTTGTTATAATCAAATTTCATTTTTGGATAAAGCATATATTCCTAATTTATTTTTCAAAATAGGCTTCGACAAAACCTAGTAAACGCGGTCTGGCAACATGATTTTATTTTCTCTATTTTCTACTTTTAGCTAGTAGTACCTCCTATCGATAGTTGAAAGAGTTCATTTTAATGCTAATAGATTGTAGCAAATGCCAGTAAGATAATTATATTAGTTGCGTTAACGATGATAGTACACAAACGTTAAAGTTATAAAACATGTATACGTGACCGCAGTTATGTGCTGATAGTTTACTCCAGTCGCGTAAGCACAAAGCCAGTACCAAAAAAGTTCAAATAGACCCTTCTTTCGGAAAAACTCTAATTATACAAATTTTTGATTATCCGAATGGGGTCCGGTCCCAATAGATTCGGATAACTTTAGTTCTACTGTACTTACGTATTATATGAACCAGTAACATTTTTCCACAATTACCACAGAAATTCGCACTTTTAAGAATTAGGGTAATAATGAACATAATTCAAATTTAAGGTAAACAAATTTATTTAAAGAAACATCAAGGTACAGCCTATGAGTTTGAAAGAGGCAAAAAGTTAGTAGTTCCTTGTGGTCATTTTAACCGTGGAAAAGGTTAATGGTACGTATTATACTACACAATTACCTTTTTTTTCTAGTCTGAAATTTAGTACTCCTTCAAATTCAATAACAAATTGTATTTAATTTTGTTTAAAAAAGACAAATTAAATGTCTATTAAACTGCAGTAAAAATGGTGGTCACGTTTGTTCTAATTGAAAGTTGTTAACATTTGTTCTTATAGAATTTTATGTCTGTAATAATTTTTTCTGAAAAAATCTAAGAAAATGAGTTTATATTGATCTAATGAAAATGAGATACCATAAAACTCCTTTATCCACCTTAGCCTAGTCAACATAGCATTCATAGTGTATACAATTTACAAAGAACTTCCAGAAAGAAATTTGTAAGTTTTGCAACTGCCAGATAACAGACGGTGTTTAGAATGGTCTCTCATGATCATTCCACTAAATTGCCCTTTCTGAACTAGGAACAACAATTCACAAACTATTTATTTTCTATCTGTTTCAATTAATAATATAGAGCTGAGGATAAACCATAAGCCAAAACTTCTGAGAGTTAAATTGGACAGAAAACTTCATAGGGTTTATCGCTGTTTAAAAACAACTGAAAGGAATATTTCAGCACAAACTCAAGAGCCGCAATGGAGGTGTTCATGATGCCTGACCCATATGATTTATTCTTTTCAGTGAAAAGAGAAGACGCATTGTGTTCTAGTTGAACTGTGGAGTAGTAGAACTAAAAAGGCAGAACTAGCAAAAGTATCTTAGTCCTCCTTGACATATTGCAAGGGAGAAAATCAAATCATATAATATAGGGAGAATAGAGAAAGCGGTAGAGTGCTTCCAAGTTGATTACTTTATCAGGATATCTCAAGCGTTAAACCACATTAACTGCAAGTCTCTGGTCACTACTTGGAGGACTTTCAACCTACTATGAACTTTTGACCGACTATTCAACCTGAATTTGTTTATAAGCATTTGATTTATAGTTCACATGTTAATGATCTATTGTTAATTAAAAAAATATAAATATACTAGGTTAACAAATGTTCCCAAGGCCGGCTGAAAAAAGACCTCAGAGAGCAAAATGAATCTCCAGAAATAAGTATCAGTGGGACTGTAACCTAAAACCAACCAATCCCCAAAAGAGCCCTTGTAAATATAACGATGAAATAAAAATTACACAATTATTTCATAATTTCTTGAAAAATGACAAAATTGTCTTTTATGTAAAACAAACCAAACGAAAATAGGCCCAATAGATCTCCAGAAATAAATACCAATAGGGTCAACAAACGTTTAAAAGGTTATGCTGAATGATTATATAATTAAGATATTATTGTATTCTTGACTTTTTCTGAAGATTCTAAAACTTATATGTTAAAGATTTTATTTCAATTAAACTTATTAAATCTATATATATAAAAGCGAAATACCATTCACTCACTCATCACGATTTCTCAAAAACTACCGAACGGATTGAAATGAAATTTGGTATGTAGCTTCCTCTAGGTGCTCACTAAGAAAGGGTTTGAAAAAATTCGAAATTTTAAGGGGGGTTTGGGGGGATCAAAGTTATTAAAAACGATTTCTTCAAAACTACTGAACGGATTGGATGAAATTTCGTATGTAGCTTCCTCTAGGGCCATAGGTGCTTACTAAGAAAGGGTTTGACAAAATTCGAAATTTTAGGGGGGTTTGGGGGGGATCAAAGTTACTAGAAAAAAAAAACCGAACGGATTGAAATGAAATTTGGTATGTAGCTTCCAAGGTTTTCAAAAAATTCGAAATTTTAGGGGGGTTGGTTTTGGGGTGTCAAAGTTATTAAAAATCCCCATATTTAATTGTCTCTCCATGCAAAGCCGGGCAAGCTAGTTATCCATATATTTCAATCCATAAGGAAAAAACATTTGGACAGTTCGTCTGAGACTTCTACTGGACCGATTTACATGCGGGTTTTACCAAAACATAGGTTTTCGGTCCTATATTAGAAGGTTTTATTTGTTTTTGAAAATATTTACATTAAATGGATCAAAAATGAAAAATATACTTTCCTTATGGAGATGTAACATGGGAGAAAAAGTCAACTTTTTCAATTCTTTGGACAGTTCGTCTAAGACTTCCAGTGAACTGATTTACATGCGGGTTATACCAAAACTAAGGTTTTTGGTCCAATATTAGCATTTGTATTTTGAAAATGTTTACGTTAAATGGTTCAAAAATGAAAAATAGACTTTTCTTATGGAGTTTTAACATGGGGGAAAAAGTAAACTTTTTCAATCCTTAGGACAGTTTGTCTGCGACTTTCACTGTACCTATTTACATTCAGTTTATACCAGGTAAAAGAAAAACTTTTCTATATTAGCAGGTTTTATTTACTTTTAAGTCATTTTAATTTCTTAAATTAAAAAAAACAACATTTCCAAACCTTTGCAATGATTTTATTTTACGGTTCTTCAATCAGCTGATTGTAAAGAAACAAGGTATTTTCTAACACAGAAGAAGAGCAAACGCTCATATAATATAACATCTGATTTCACCCATCATCTGTACAAAACCTAGCACAGATTGTACTTTTGGGTTATGTTAACAATTACAATTCATCTATAATGTAATTCTTCTGAAGTTGATTTTTTTTAAATATGAGTTATAAAATTAAGGTAGACTATAATACGTTATAAGATTTGCTTTGAGGTTATAAAGTGACAATAAATACAACCTTTTATCAACAATGAATTTATTCATTCATACAAATTTAAAGAAGATACCTATTCGTTTATCTTTGAAAACATACGTACATTTTCGTATAACATATAAATATATTCGAGTATTAATGTCTTTATTATGATATTAATAACTTCTAAATCATTTGATAATCACTATGAAACAAAACCAATTAAAAGATAACATTTGTATCTTTATCTTGATACATAATTAAGGCCTACATTGATACAAAATTTTACAAATAAGCCTACAGTTTTAAATAGGCCTACAGGATACCTTTAAAAACTCACTATAACAAACAAAGTTAGTGTAACTATTCACTAACAGTTTATCTGTAGTCTACGGACTGCAGGCCTAACTGAAGATTACATTAACAGTTTTGTCAACAGTTGAGTTCAAAATTTATTGGTAAAAGTAAATAAAACGCAAACCGTAGATAAAAGGTGAAATAAAGATAGTTCTGTATCCAAATAAAAAGTTGTAGCTTTATTAATATTACTAACTAAGAAAGAAAGAAATGCTACTGTGCAAAAGATTGGCTACTTGAACTTTAATATTTTATTTTTAATGTTTCTAAATTTATTTTGAATATCAGAAATTAATTATATCCTAATTTTATAAATTTTAAATTAAAATAATTTGTTATTTAGATAAAAGAATTATAATTTTTTAAAGAATAAACAAATTTATAAAATCAGATAAAGCATAATCATGTACACAATAATTTTTTAAAGGCCTTGAATGTGTGTCGATGTAGTGAATTGTTGGTTGAGATTGAACAGAATAATTGTATTAATTAATAATTATTTAATTGTACTGTCATCAAACTGAAGGCATACTGGTAGCATGTAATTGAATTGTCTTTACTTTGATTTTGCTTTCCATAAAGAAGGATTTTGCCGGTAAGTGTCTGTAAATTCCGTCAAAAAAGTACAGATTTAACACTCATTTCGTATGAAATACAAGTAAATCTGTCACAAAACTTTCAACTAGCCTAAAGATTTCGTCTGCAGATCAGAACTTAAATTATTTGCCCACACACACACAGATAAACGACAGTCCATCTAACCTGCAGGTTTCAGCCAGTCCGAGAACTGTGTGTCTGTGGCAAAATTTAACTTCAGTTAATTGGCCTGCAGTTCGCGGTGCAGATAAACTGTGTAGTGAATGGTTACACTTATAGTTTGTCTGAGTTATATAAAATCGATCTGCCGTGTGATGATTTTTCACGGGATCTTACTACAAGTCAATACAATGTTTTTCATGATAGTTGGCAACTGAATTACTTATGCAAGGTAATGGTTTTTTCTCCTTTCTTTCCTATCTGTATTGATATTCCAAAAAATTAGATTATGTGTATAAAATATTATTTAAATTCACTGATTGTCGAATCCATTTTTTCTTCTTTAACTTTGCTACAAAAAAAAAAAAAAATAATGGAAGGAAATAGCATTTTAAAAATTACATTTTATAAATGTTTCGCACCATCTGCCTAGCGCTCCACTCACCACGAATGGAGCTGTATCCGCTGAGTATCGATGGGCAACAACTATCTATACATTTTAAGTTAGGCTAGACTGAACCAAAATAAATAAATAATGTTTATTTTAGTTCAGTAATTAGCTGTAGTCTCTAATATTTCCATTAACAGTTTATTTCAAATATTTCAAATTTTAAATCAATTATTAGTATTTATAATTTTTAGGTTAGGTTTTTATTAAAGTGTAGACCTGAGCCTTGCTGACTACACAATGGGTTCCAACAGCGCACACCGGATTCCAACAGGGAGTTGGGGGAGGGGGGGGGGTTGGCGTGCGAAGCACGCAGTGGTCTCCCCTAGTTATTATTTAGTTTATTATATTATGAACTAAACAAGAATACAGCAAGAGAATACTTAAAGGCCAAGACCGATGAAAATTTCATTAAAATAATGAACAACAAAACTGGAACTTGTGGCAGCAGCTTACTATCGACATCTACTATAAGGACTGCCAGTAGCTGGAAGCACAATCAAGTTTTTTAAATTGTGCTTAAAGACCTAACTGACTTTTGTGAAACTTACTCTCTGTGCTATATATTTGGGGTTAGATTTATTATATAAGAGAAAATGGTAAGCAAAATTTAGTAGACGTTTAATAATCCACATCTAGTTTGTTAGTTTAGTAAACTTTAGAAATACAATTTTATGATATGCTGCTGCTATTTCTAAGGATTATATTTTTCTACAAACACTTAATACAAAGTGTTTTTAGTGTAGATTGTTGTTTGATGGTTTAAACACAGCCACGGTTAATCTAGTAAACAGAAATTTAATTTTTGACTCGTAATATTATTCCTAAGTGATGTGTTAAAAAAAAACTTTTACATTTAAACTGAGTTTTGTTTATTTTAATCTTAGGCTTACATTACTTCAAAATAAAGTGCAAGTACCTTAATATAAATTTTGGAAAAAAGTATGTTACAAACCAAATGTATATAAAGTTAAAATTCCATAAAATATACCATAAGAAATCAAGTTCGGGAATTAATTAACTGTGAAGAGCAAGGAATGCCAGTCCCAAAACAAAAATGTAATTTTGAACAATAGGCCTATTAATCACACACAATCAATACTTTTGAAAACTTTGCATTGATTTTTCAAGATTTGGACTTTTGACTTTAGAAACAAACATGTTTGAAAGATATCAATTAATTTTATTTTCACCAAAAACAATGGTTTTATGCCTGGATATTATTTTATATGCAGTATATGCTTTTACTCCTTATAAAATACCTAAAATACAAAACATCAACATTTTATTTATATAATAATTTATACTAGAGAAATGAAAATTAGGTAATGATAATTACAGGTGTATTGAGAGTACTCTGACCACTATCCATCATGTTTTTCACACGTGCTAGTAGTGCTTCTTCTCTCACTTTTGTAGCATCTCGTACTTCACGCACAAGCTCTGTAATGAATTGTTTAAATTACAGATTATTTTATAAACAAAAGAATTAATGCAGTACTGTATCAAATCAAACAATAATAAATTTAATTGAGTGAAATAACAAACATAAAGTTTATGAAATCAAATTAAATTTAAAAGAGTGTGCCATTTAAAATCCTATCAAGCTTTTCAATTTAATCAAGCTTCTATATAATATGAATTGACTGAGGATGATTTATGGAACACACCTTTAAGATTTATTGGATGGCTCATATATTTGAGGGTTAAACCTCGTAAAACGTCTAATTGAATCATTTTCATTAACTTACCATCTATTTCTTGTAGTGTAGAGACTATATATATTTCATCATCATTGATGGCTTTATCAGATCTGTGTTAAGTGTATTTTAAATAGAAAAATGTATGTCATGATGAAGCCATCAAAAAGCGTCAAAAGGCAGTAAGTTCATTCAAACTGTTGAACCAAGTTATGGTTAACAGGTAACGCAAACCAAATAATGGGCAACAGGCAACAGATCAGGATCCAGGTAACAAGCAAAAGGTACAGGTGGAATGTATGGGCAACAGGATGTGCTGTTTATGCAAAAAAGTAGTCTCAGATTAAAACAAATAATTGTTTATAATTTAGATAAAAATCACAAATTTACAACTCTATCAAAATTATTCTTGTGGATGAAACCAATGTGGTGATAATGATGGATTTCAAGTTTTAACAGAAAATCTAATTAACTTAACAGAAAACTTAAATGCAAATACACATAGACACAGCAATGATACCTTCAGATTTAAAACCCTTAATTTGACAGGAAGAGATATTATAAAAATCTTTACATTTTCTTTCAAAATTTTCTCAATTAAACTGATTACAATCCACACATACCACATTTTTTCAAATAAGCACACTGCATGGACTTGATCAAATAAACCTAAATAAGATCAGATTTTGTTTGTTTATTTAGTCGCTTTGGATAATTTTTATGTATCATGCACTCTAACATAACTATGAATTATATATTGAAGATAAAGAGGAAGATACAAAGTAATGCAATAACTAACCTGATATGAAGCCCGGCTCATATGATGAATATGTTTTTGTCCAATTATTCATTTCCTGTTTCAAATCCTGGAGTTCTACTTTGGTTTCTTGCAATTCTTTTGATAATCTTTTATTTTCTTGCATGAGATTTTCTATCTGATCAGCTACATTGGAGGTGTCGTCCCACGATGCTGCAGAGTCATTGCAAGAATCTGTTTCATCTGAATCTGCTGCATTAGCCAGTCCTGGGTCACTAAATCGACGTTGATGGTCGGATTCAAAATCAGAAATATTACCTGGTGGAAGGCTTGCGTATTCATCTGTTGGTCTATTAGAGCGGCAAGCTTCATCTTTAGAAGTCCTAGCTCGTGGTCGCCTGGCTGGAGAAACCAGTTCTTTATAAGCCATTCTATGCTGATACGGATGTGCAGCTTGGTACACAGGAAATCCAACAGATAGTGGCACTGGTTCTAAAGGGTAGCAATGAGAGACTGGATAGCCGCAAACAGCTGGGTCAGATACTGCTGCAAATAATCTTTGTCCTTGGACTGGTAAATAATTTGGATGAAATTCACTCATTGTCTCAGTAGATATTTGATGGTCAATAAACTCATGCAACCTTCTAGGATGCTTATTTATTCGATTTTTATAACCCATATCTCTTTCTCTACTACTTGGCCTATTCTGTTCTTGACTGGGTTTTACAGTGGTTCTGATTTTATTTCCGTTGCTTAATCTATGTCTGAAAAAAACAAATGAGCTGAAATTATTTCTTAAAATACCTACCTACAGTTAATCGATAGCTTTAAGCCTAAGTTAGCCTACATAGGTACCCAAATTACAAAAAAAATAAGTTATCAAATTATTTTTGCTTGTAAGATTTTTTTTGAAATTGATAGATATAATTTCCTTTGAAATACATATTCTAATGATTTCAAATCTTTACTCCACATATTATTTCTGTTATAATATCTGTCTTGTAAACTCAATACCTGGTACCTATATAAATTGTTTATTAGATATTATTGTTAGCCGATGTTAAAGAGATGTATATTTACCGAGTTAAGACAATTGTTTCTATAAGACAATTCTACAACTAAACCACTGATGTATTGTTATTGATCTGTCCTTTGCCACTTTAACTTGTTGTTTGAACCACAGAAACGAAAAAAAGGTGAAAATCATAACCCTAACAAGTGGTGCATCGGCCGGGAAGCTGCTGAATGGGGGTGATTTGGGAAGCATATCACTTAGATGTACGTTCTATTGTGTGCCGAGTCAAGGGCAGTCCATGATCACGGAGATACAACCAGATTTGTTTACTGTAACACATCCCACTTCCTACATCCACTTACATTGTGACGGTGAGATCCTCAACCTGACCTCATCCCTAGGGACCACAGGTACTATGGAGGTTTCCGTACCATGTCACTGTTCCCTGAGAGAAAGTGAAGAGGTCCTGGTAGACAGGTAGTTTCCATGTGATAGGAGAACTCAAATAGCACCCGTAATACATCATAATTCCTATATCCTGGCCCACCCTTACTTCCTTGGAGCTGAAGCCGTTCGTTTCCCAGGAGCGGCCTAAATTTGTCCATGCAGCCAATATCCTTTAATGATAACTGGACTATATCCACTCCTACTTTGTTCATCCATAACCATATTGAAGGGGACATGTTCAACCCCGTTACCATTCCTTTGGAAGCAATGGTCGGAAGTATTTTGATGCAACGTCTTTGGGGCACTTAGAGTTGGGGATTTGGACAGCTATACTTGACGGTGGTTACAGGTTATTTAGGTTTAAGAATATATGTTCTGAATAAATTGATTGTTGTGGGGACACATCCTAAGGACTGCCCTCAGTTGTAGGGCAGATGTAGGGGACGACATATTTTTCTGGATATGTTTAGTCATATTATTTATTAGAGTTAGTGTATCTGATGTAAAGTTATTGACCAGCAAGATAGGCCAGGAAGTATAATATGGATGCGGAAATATCAATAAGGTCGCGTGAGAGGTCGATTAACACGGAACACGGAACTTGCGTTGCTATGGTTTGGAGATGTCAACAATGAAGCTATGGAGGAGATATATAGTGGAGCTAGACATACGGACTGGGCCAATCTTGTGAGGAACGAGAGGCCAAGAGATCCAACATTGCGCGGCGGGTTAGCTTCGCAGGAATCTCTACATGGGTCAAGGTTTGTACCATTGGAACGCCTGGAAGAGTTATCACGAGTCAAGTTGAAGTTAGAGTTTTGGGGTTGATAATATTTACGTAGCTTGCTATAGTTACCGATACCGTACATTTAGTCAGTCTTGTAAACTCAACACCTGGTATATGAATTGTGTATTAGATATTATCGTTAGCCGATGTTAAAGAGACTGGTAGGCCTTCCACTTCAAAGACTAATGACAATATTGAAACGGTTAAACAAATGATTCTCGATAATCGACGAATACAGTAGAAGAAATTGCAAGTGAGTTAAATGTAAATCATGGTGCAGCATATTCAATCATCCACGATTCTTTAAACTTTCGAAAAGTCTGTGTTAACTGGGTTACACGTCAATTGACCAGCATCCACAAGGACAATCATCGATTTGAAAATTTCGCAGAAGCATTTGGGACGTTACGAAGAAGAAGGAGATTCCTTCCTTAACCGAATAATAACCGTTGATGAGACATGGATCCATTATTTTGAACCAGAGAGTAAGCGACAAATTTTAGTGTGGAACATCCTTCATCACCCACAGTTCAAAACTCAGATGTCTGCAGGAAAGATTTATGAATGATGATATTCTGGGATATGGAAGGTCCAATTTTGGTTGACTTCAAACCTTAAGGTCAAACAATAAATAGTGGACAGCTGCTCTGCCCTGGTAAGCCAAAAGACAGTAACTGACAAAATTATGCATTTTGAGGTTGGAGTTGATTTTACAGTTTCAGACCATGAGGAATCTAAAAATCTAACCCAAAACACAGTATCTTCAACCGTTTAGGAGATATTGAACATTAATATCACAGTAACTACACACTAATACCCCAATTTCTAAGCCAAAAAACAGTATCAACAAGGTCTAAGCCAAATAACAGTATCTTCGCTGTAGATACTAGTAGTATGGTGTAGTTACTGTTTTTTTGCCTAGAAAACTGAGTTTGTTACCTGCAGTTACTGTTAAAAATACTTTAGTTTTCACTAAGAATTCCTCTATATAAGTCATAACAAAATATTATAATAGAAGTAGTATTTTAGCCAATTTACTGTTTCTAGACACAAAATGTTTCAAGTATCAACAGCCGGTTTTGGAGGGAATAATTTTTGGTTGTTTGTTTGTTTACAAGTTGAAGTGATTCTCAAATGTTTTAACCATCAACACAGTTGGATGTTTAGATTAATATGATGCATTTTCATTAACCTAATTAAAGCTTTGTTAGTTTTCCTAATATGGGTTATACATGCAAGATCTGTGGGAAAACATTTACAAGATGTGCATTTTTAATTTCACAAGTCTGAAAGCAAGTGCTTTACAGCGACAAAAAATGATTCCAACCTTTTGGCAAGTTCATCAACATGTGATCATCTCTCTAATTTAAACTCAAATGAGGAAGAAGATCTGAAACATAGTGATTTTTTCCTTACATTTGACTTTTCATCCTCATATCACAAATAAGAATCCTCGGCCATACTTCAGTGAGATGGAGCAAGTGATTTAAAAAAAGGCTCATTTGATTTGCACTACAAAACCTCCTTTGGTAGTGAGCTTAAAAACAAGTAATTTTTAAAATCAGGTACCCTAAAAAAAAAAACAGGTTCCCATACCAAATAGAGCTCAACCAAGAGGGGTTATCCAAAGTAAAAATGCTGACAATATTCAAAAGTTAGTTCCTTTGATACCTTCAAATAGGCACTCATTTTGGTTGAATCTTACAATAAGGGACACATCAGATCTGATAACAGAACAAGATATCAAGCAGCAAAGATTGGTGGAAAGTTTGTTTACTTAGTGTTATTTATAATGAACTCTGGTTAAGTAGTTTTCATAAAACTATTTGATCTTTTTATAAAGTTTTTATTACTCATTCAAGAGGTAAATTTTTGGCCTAGATAGTATAATGTACTACCTAAACAATCAAGTACCTACTAAGAAGAAGGTTATCTTTTATTTAATTTTTACTTTCTCCACCCTATACGTAGTATATGGAGAAAGTATTGTTTTCGTAAAAATGTTCGAATTTGAATTTTCAGTTGAATTATCTGTTTTGGAGCTCCCAGAACCCCAAAAAATTGTTTAGTGCAATTATCTGTGTTGGTGCTCCCTGAACCCAAAAATATTTTTAGTGGAATTTTTTGTTTTGGTGCTCCCTGAACCCAAAAAAGTGTTTTTAACGTGGTGTCTGTCTATCAGTGTGTCAGTATGTATACACGACAAAAAAACCAATAAAAAACGACAAAAATGCAAATTTCTCAAAAACGGCTCTAACGATTTTGATCAAATTTTCAGTATTTATAGTGCTTAAGATGCCAAACAAAATGACACCACCTGCTTTTATCAAAACTTCGGCGTTTTATAATTATGGGGAAATGTTTAAAAATAAACAAGTTTGTGTTGTCAATCTAGCATCGCGGCAGCGGCCGCACAGGGTAGCACCACGGTAGCGAGCACGGCCAGTAATTCAAAGGTCGCGCGATCAAATTTCGCCTGGGACAATAATTTTTTTATACGATTGACGTAGGTAGAATATTATTTTTTTTGTTTTGTTCTAAAAAGTAGTAAATAAAATGATTAAAAACAATATTATTTTGACTACAGTAAGTTGGGAGAAAGTTTACGTGTCAGTTAACTGATACCGTTTATTATATAATGTAACTGTAAACTTTTTTAGCATTAAATCATAATTTAAAAAGCAAACTGTTATTTTGTTAGTGATTCCTAAATCTCGGTTCCTTGTGTTCGTAAAATGTATTTTTATTTTCATCAAACATGAATACTGTCAGTTACTGTTATTTGGCTTAGTATTCACTAACACAAATTACAGTAAGTGCAGGTATTTAAATAAAGGACACATATTTTCAGTTTAAAAACATGATTTTTAAATTCTAGATGGAAAATTACACTACCCTAAAAAAAAATATCATACAAAAATCTTTATTTAGTGCTTGACAATGACCAAAACACAAAACCTTAAATATCTCAAAACTACCTAAACTGCAGTTACTGTCTTTTGGCTTACCAGGGCAGTGCTGTGAGCTACTGCGTTTATTAAAGCCAAAAATCAAATCAAAAATACAAACTCTCAAAATGCGTGATTTTGCTTCAGGATAACGCTTGACCCATATGGACAAAAACAGACCTGTGCCTTCAAAATCTTGGTTTTCAGCTGTTGGAAAATCAACAGAGTCTGGACCTGCATCTAAGCAATTTTCATTTTTTTGGCCCATTAAAAGAACAGTTGCAAGAGAATCATCTGATGAACAGGCTATTGAATTGGTGCAAAACTTTCTCAACATGAGACCAAAAACCTTCTTCTAGGAAGGAATTGAAATGCTTGTTAAAAGATGGACTAAGTGCATAGAAGTAGGAGGGAATTATGTTGAAAAGTAATGCTACTATTATTTATGTAAGTGGGCTTACTATATAATAAATATATAGCCTAGGCTACACAGATTTTTTCAATTTCACTTTACTTATTAACTTATCCTCGTACATATAAAAAATGCATGAAAATTGTATCGCTGGTTCTGAAGTTATAAATTAAAAGACATGGAGATAGACAAAGATATATATTTTATATAGTATTGAGATAAAAATTAGGAGAATAGGCTATTCTGAAATTGTTTAAATGGGAAAGGTGTGAATGATGTTTGTGTAGGCTAAGACATATTGCTAATAATAAATAAATAAACGAGATCAAAATTATGGCAAGAAGAAGGTGTGTGTACGGCAAGAAGTGCCTGCCATTAAAACAGGATGAACTAACATATGGTATTTTACAAAGAAGGATCCTAAACAGAAATCTTTTAGTAGCCTATATCCTGGATTAAGCCAGTAGCCTACTATATTATAAAATGATGAATTTACATGCTGCAAACACATAGGCACTACTGTGGCTACTTATCATGTCCTTACTTTTGTATCATACAACCTAACTGTTGTACTGTGGCTGGTCAGGTTGTATGATTAAGTAGCTATGGTAAGGCATTATGTTTAAGTACCGGTATGTAAGTAAATAAATAGAAATAGAATGAAGTATTATAACAGAAATTTAAAACAGACAAATCAGACAACATAATATTACAAAAATCTAACTCGCAAGAGCATTGAGAATATGTGCTACACTGCATTCAAGATCAATCATTGGTCAGGAACATTGTCTGGTATACGAAAAAACAAAGTAAGTTTTGTGCAGGCAACAAATAACATTTTTAGCATTAAGGGGCGCAAGTTTACTATTCAACACTAGGCTAACCTATGGCAACAAAAATGCAAGAATAATAATGTGTGTTACATAAATTATGGAATCTATTATTTTATGGCTAGCCTACTCACGGAATGCTTAGCCTATAAAAGTTTATTTATTAAAGGATGTTTTATTAAATTTATTTAGGGCCTATAACAATGTTCATTAATTAGGTAGGTATAATAACTTTGTACATATTAAAAAAAAAAACAATGAAAGGACATTCCCCATTTGTTTACAAACTGAAAACATACTGTGTCTGGTAGCTGTAAGTTTAGGTTCAGTTTTTGTTATTTTTATGTAAGCATTGTAGATTACAGGTAGGCCTACTATAATTTAGCCAAATGGCATAAATATAAGTTAAGAAAAACACCCTTTTTGCAGCACTTCACCGCTAAAGGACTTACAGCCCTATCACGTGCATCAAATGTTTGGGTAGGCCTGAGTATTTTTTTATAAATATTGAAGCTTTGGCCAAATTAATGTACTAGGCCTACACCCTGTAACTTACTAAATGCCAATCTAAAAAAAAAATCTGAACCTAAACTAACTTACAATTACCAGTCATAATAGCCTATGTTTCCAGTTCATAAACATATAGGTTAGTAATGCGGCTAAGTTTACATTAGGAAACCTCAATATATTGCATTGAAAAAAGTGCCTTAAGTTCTAACTTGCAGACTCTAGTATCACAACTCGGCGTAACTTTACTATTCGACTCTAACCTAATATTTTTGCAGACAGCGACGTTGTTTTACATTCTACTGTTAAATGTTAAATACAGGTAAACATACTGTGACTAAATAGGTTAGGTTAGAACCTTTTAGGTATTTTTTAATTATTATTTTTGCATTTCTGTTAGCTCTAGGTTAGCCTAGAGTCGAATAGTAAAGTTGCGCCTCACAACTCAATAGTTAGCTCAAATTTACTACTCGACCCTAGGCTAACCTATGGCAACAGAAATGCAAGAATAATTTTTAGAAATAGCCTAAAGGTTCTAATCTACAGTATTTAATCACAGCATGTTTATCTGTATTCAACATTTAATAGTAGAATGTAAAACAACGCCGTTGTCTGCAAAAATATCAGCCTAGGGTCAAATAGTAAATTTACGCCCAATAGTTTAACAGAATGAGCTTAGGAATACTCTGTTCTCTAAAAAAACATAGGCCTATCAGCTGGGAGCCCTACAGTAAATTTATGCCAGTAGTATTACTTACTTTTCTTAAAAAGCATATAGAAATACTGTTATTTTGCCGAAGTTTCTTTTATAAACACTAATTTCCCCTAAAGTACTAGCCTACATCAGTAAGCCTATCATATAGTACCTATCCTATTTTTTTTGACCTCCATTCTTTTATAGATACATTCCTTGCAAAAGACTATTTTTGGTAATTTAAAGAGCGAAAATCAAAATATGCAAAGCTGGTATCTTTCAATTTCTAAAGATTCCTAAATAATTTTAGGCTTTAAGGTGCAAGTAGAATTAGGACATTACTAGCTCTAAGTACCATGCCTAAAAGATTAGTGAATTTAAGAATTGATTAAATTGTACACACACATTGCCACTGATTGTAACAAGTATAACGTATTATAACAAATTTAAGTCTGCTATAATTAATAAGTTAAATATTACTTTTAATTCTCAATAGGCTACTGACTCAAGTATAAAAACTAACCTCCAAATTTAATATTTACTAACCTGTTTGACTTTTCCATTTCATGGGATTCTCTACTTTGAATTACAAAGAAGATCCACTCCTTTTAGTTTAAAATACAAATATAAAATATGGCCTCCTAAACATCGAATAATAATTGTAAATAAATAATAACACTAAACTACACATCACACCAAACAGTCTGACTGAAAACTCAAACATTTAAGTTTTTATTATGGTATAATCAAAGATTAAAGTTATTTTATAATTCAATCTTTGAATCTGTGGCTTAAACTATCTCTTCTTTTGATCACAGCCTTTCTGATAATAATCACTATCATTATAGAATTTCATTTTACTAATTGCCTTAGCCATACAAATATTTTGTAAAACCATTAATTTCATAAATCTCGAATTCAGATTCAGATGGTTTAGTATGATCGGTAAAAATGCTACACAAATTTTAATGTTGTTAGTCATAACCAGTAATTTAAATTAACAAAGTGTATTTACTTACTTATAACGGGTTGGCTCTTCACTCATCTGTTACAACTGACAGTGAGGGATTGAGTCATTGAGATACAGTATAATATATGCTTTATATGGCATGGCTAATAACTTTAGGGGTAATCTTGTAATAATTTATATTTAGTAATTTATTATGATTCATGGTCCAACATTTCATTTAAATATATATGGACATTTTTCAAGTATACCAGGAGAAATACTGTTGTTACCACCGATTACTGTTGTTACTGGTCACTGTTCTAAATAGTTTAATGCTGAGAAACTATTGTTCAGAGAACATTGTCTCTTAATAACTATTTCATGCAGTGCCTAATTTCTACTAATTAACAATAAACACGGAGAATTAGTTTATCAATTTAACTATTTGGCAATTTAATAGAAGGGTCTAATTTATGATAACTCGTGTTTTACAGTCACTATAACCACTTTTTATTCAGTCGCTGCATTTTCAAATTACAATAAGTTAAATAATTATACTTTTATTAGGGCGAAGAATGGAATGCTGTATGTCTCATTTAACTCAATGTTGTTTAGAAATGTAGCGTTCGATAGACTAGAATGCGTGAATAAAAGGGCCCTAGGAATAGTTGCTACATTATTTCAAAAACATTTCCTTCGTGATAATAATTACAAACGGTGCCCAATTTACAGCAAGGTCTAATTACAACATACCGGTAATATGTTCATTAGTGATACAAATATGTTTGGAAGTTTTAATAATAAGCATTTGTCGACG
>JAGFPH010000152.1:459069-486743 GCA_018207615.1 Philaenus spumarius
ATTATGGGAATATTGCAGACACACCTATCTTGATTTAAATGATTTTTACGGCTTATTTTTAAAGTTTTATAATTATTTTATAATTTGTATAGTTATTGTTTCTTTTATTGTCAGAAGTAACAGTTTTTTGTGAAACAACTGCCTTTTGCAACCTTACTTTCCCACTAACATTCTTGCATAGTAAACATAGGAAAATGTTCCAAAACTCGTTAAGTTCATTTTTTAGTTCCAAAACTCGTTATGTCCAACACATATTTTTAATTTGTAAATAAACTAAAACTGTGACATTTATATTAGTAGTCGTACATAATAAAATAAAAATCTACAAAAAATATGAAAAAAGAATCAATAAAATACTATAATTAATATAGCTTTAAGAGGTTTTTTTCATTTCCTGAAAATTTTTCGTTTTGGGACATAACAAGTTTTGGAATTGGACGACTCACTTAATGGTGTCCATTTTGGAAGTGAGTGACGCGACTTTGACGCAATGTATAACACGGGACCCGCGATGGCGACGCGTTACCAACTTTGCACTTTCAACGTACCGTATAACTTTTGAATTTAACGCCCGGTTTTTTGCGTTATCAATGCGGCACTATCAGCGCTCGTATAACGCCAACTCATGAACTAGTTAGACCGGCGGGACTCACACATCACTGTTACAAAATCATGATTGCATAGGGTAAGGATCATGTTTATTTAAAAAAAGAACGATTAGAATATTTTCGTGATATCACGAATTTAATTATAAATGTAATTTTTAATTGAATATCGACTAAAATCAATATTTAACTATCGATTAGTTTAAAATAAAATCTACATTACTAAAAAGACCTTCGGGGAGGGGGGGCAGGTCCCGTTCGTCCCCCTCGTCGGTGCACCACCAATGACTACATATCAATAAGACGAAAAGTTCCAATGTTAAAAATTCAGCCCAAAAAACCAGGTATAAAAGTGTGTTTTTGCGGCCCGCCGTTAGGAGCGCTGAGCGCTCTTTTTGCCGACGAGTGTCGGATTCAATGAAGTGCAGAAGAGAGTTTGGGGGAGGGGGGGAGAGAGAGAGAGAGATAGAGCATTAGTTTTCCTCGAAAACTAAGCTGTGCAGTGTGAAGGTAAAAACCACGCTTCATTATTACACTAGTATCAACCCCTGCTCGCTTCGCTCACCAAACCCCGCGGTGAAGCAAATGCAAACAGATTACCACTTATAAAACAAAGGTGTCAATCATGGGAAGTATAAACATTTATTTTTATTGTGAAGGGGCTGTTGCCCCCAGTTCACCAATTAGACGTAACTATGTAAATTTCGTATGTTATTGTTTATTTTATTTCCTATAAAACACTTAAAATTAATAATTGCCAAATTTTCCGTTCTCTAGCAGGAAAGTATAACAATCAACATTCTAGCCTGTTTTTCAATGAGTTGGTGAATGTTGTACTTTTAAAATGAACTGAACACGGGACACAGTACCTCAACTTATTGTATGGTAGTTCTGCAAAATCGTCATTTCCGCAGTTAACTATCCAGTCTATGCATCTGTAAATAATAACTTTGCATTGATCCCATAAAGTTTAATTATTTTAAACACATCTATCAGTTTATTTTTCCTATTACCAACATCCTTTTTTTTAAATAATTGGAATAAAATGCTACTTCAGCAGCGAAACATAACTAACAAAATAGTCTCAAGTCCCTCATTTAAATAATTCTTTGTATAATAAAATCATTTATAAGTGTAATTTATTAGCGCGCCACAAAAGTGAGATGTGTAAAATCCAATATAAAATTCAAATTTAGCACTTCAAAAAACATAAAGAAAGTGAGTTTCGTCAAAAATGGTAGACAAATAACAAATTTGGGTTTCACGTTCGCTTGGTTTGTTTCAGAAATATTGCAATATAAGATTTGTAATCAGTGCATAAAAAACAGTGTGTTAATAATACAATTATTTTTCCCTTGCGTTTTTAATGGTGGGGGCACATATTGATAATTGGGAATTTAGGACTTTTCTGGTTAACTGTACTTTGAGGTGCTTCAATCCTGCTGCACCTACGGCTTGATTTTGAAAAACTCGGAATCAAACCCATGACTATCAATCCGTAAATATATGTATTTGAAATTTGACAGTTTGAATCAATTGTTTGTTTTGTAAAGGAACAGTTTGAGGCATTAAATTTTACAAATTCAAGTAACATTAAAACGGTCGTATCTACAAACACTTTTAATGTCCGCCTTTTAGAAAGGTAAAAAGATTTTTTACACTAAATAAGTCTGCAAGCGTGTGCGCTTACGTGGAAAGTTTCATCTCTATATTGTTAGTGGGTTTTAACTAATAATTTTTAATTAAAATATCACATACAGACTGATAGAAGGAACGCTCATTTTAGGACATACCTTCATAGGAATTTTTTCAATCATTTTTACGCTTAGAATCATATCCTGAATGGCGTTTTCCGCCAGTTAGTGCACGCCCCTCTTGGTGGCGATGTCCAGGATCGGACGGCGATAATATTTTATTGCAATAATAAATTTAGTCAAATGCGTTTCATTTATTTTGAACCAGAAAACTGTTTGTTTATACAAATTTGTATTAAATTTATGCAATTAGTAAGTACTTAAGAGTAGTCCTGGTTACTAATAAACCATATTTGCAATATTTTTATTGGCAGAATCTATTTCACTTAGGAGGTAAAATGGAGGCAATACTCAGCGTTTGTGTAACTTTCCATAGTTAATTAATAAAGCAAACACAGTTTAAAACACGAAAAACTTAATGCTAAAATGTTTCTAAATGCAATACTATGGATACAATATTGTTTGTTGCTTTTTTAGAACAATAATAAAGTCAACAAAAACAGAATCAACTGGTGCCGATTGTTACTATATCATCACAAACAATAAGTCAGACAAAACTCAAATCAGCTGACTCCTACGAGTTTAGTATTAACTGAAACAATTCTTAAAAGAACTTACCAATAGTATAAATTTAATAAAAACTTGTATAAACAAACAGCTTTATGTGTCAAAATAAATGAAACTGATTTGATTAAATTTAATAATTGCAATGATAAATAACAGAGGGGCATGCACTGTCTGGCGAAAAATACCATAAGTCCGTTATTCTCTAACCAATTTTTTTTAAACGAACTTAATCGATAGGGAATTCAATTTGCAAAAAAAAATATTCTTGACATTTTTTCGGAAAAGGGCTAGTTATTTCGTTATTTCCGTTCGAAAGTTGTAAACGGTCGCCATTTTTAAAATATTGAAGTCACGTCAACTTAACTTTTTTCCGATTTAGGTAATACTATCAAAAGGTTGATATAAATTTGGTATTATTTCGTTTAGTAAGTTTTTAGATATGCATTAAAAAAAACAAAAACATTTTGGTCACAGTAGGACAACCAAAATGATTTTAGACAAATTAACAGTGATTTGATGTTTACTTTGTACCCAAGCACAATTCCAAAACAATATGTGACAAGAGTTATGAAGCACCCTGTTTAATAACCCTCTTTTTACCCTCGTCCTTACATATTCCCATTAAAAATTAACTGTTAATACATTTTAATAAACTTCACAAAGTCTTTGATTCTTATGTTGATTAATTCCCTACGACTTGTACGAGAATTAATTCTCGCACAAATACAAAACAACAGTAAAGAAAACTTTATGTATTCATACATTTCTTTGTCTTTCACTGGAAACCTGAAAAATGATAAGTCTTTATTTTTCACAGATGTATTGTTGCAGTTTTTATAGGAACATTTAGATCCTCCACTTTTTGAGCAGGACTGCATTGCAAAATGTAGCAGCTATTTACTTTACACACTAACAGTATTTACACTATAAACCATATTACATACTAAAACCATATTTACAAACTTACATTACTTAAAAAACATTAGAAAAGAAATCCAACTAAAATGTATTTATTTAGTACACCGCTATTACAATGTGGGAAATGAATCGCATTGACAAATATGGGGCTACGCTACCAAAGCTTGTCTGAGACACAACAATCTGCGCTCAAGGACACATGACAGTCGGACCTCTCTGTCTCTCCTTCTCTTTCCATTCTTGTCACACACTCGACCTGCAAAACGCGCACTGAGAGCTCCTAGCGACGAGGTGCATGAACTAACTTTTATACCTACATTAATGGGCTGAATTCTACCCTTTTAAACTGTTCGTCTTATTGATATGTAGTCATTGGCACCACTGACCGTTTATGATAGTTACTAATAATGTATACAAGTAACTGTATTGTAACCTCAAGTTTAAAGCGATACTTATTCTAATACAAGTAACCGTTTATGATAGTTACTGATAATGAATATTGGAGATTGAATATGAATACAAAATGAATACAGAACTCGATTATCAACAAAAAATGTAAAAGAACTGATGTTTCTTAACTTGAATATTTAATCAAGTTTTTATTATTATTTATTTAAACGTCAGAAACAATTATTTTAAATCAAACAATATTTTGAATTTAGTAGTGTAAAAAACATTTTGTTAAGTATAGATATAGCCCATGTTTAGTTAATGTGAATTTTATTGTTTTTAGTTGAATTTTTGCTTGTATTTCAAGAACATCTAAACTTAAAATTTATTCCTAAAAATTAAGAACTTTTAAACATATATTATTGTAAAGATTTCCATTTCTAAATATTTGTTAAGTTTATCTCATTTCTAATTTAATTGTTTTTGTATGTAACTTCGATTTTTTATTGTCTGTTATTTAAGTAATTTGTCAGTGAAATTAAAGAGTTCCTATTTTTACAAATATTGCTATACTCCATTACTTGTCCAAGACAACATCCAACTTCACTGCTGATGAGTGACGTAATAATGCAGTTACATTTGCTGAGATATTTTTTTGTATCCCCTGAAAAGTAACTGCGGTTACTTGTAACCGATATTTCTTTGTAACTGTAACAGGAGTAACGGTTACTTGAAAGTAACCGATAGTCCCATGACTAGACTAAACCCATACAGCTATTATTGAGTTTAAGGCTCAGGTCCCTAAATTCAAAACGGCGAAGTTAGCTACCAATTTCAATGTTAAAATAACCTAACCATGCCTTCATTTTAAAACATATTATTGTGTTATTTTTGTCAAAAAACGAAAGCTGTATATTTTTCTTAAACTTAAATAGATTGTGGTTGTTGATTGCTAAGGGTTTTTTGCAATATCTCTTTTTGCAACTGAGTAAAAAATTTATAAATCTACTATTTTTTACTTTTTATTCTATGCGTTTATGAAAACAATAAAACGGTATTTGAAGAGTATTCAGCAATCAACATCCGTATATTGCAGTACTTCAAAATGAAACCAAATTTCTAAATTTATTCCACGAATTAACGGGAAAAAATTACTTATTCTGTAGCATTGCTCCTATGGGAATCATATCCAATATTGAGCCCCCTTAAGCCTATTTGATTTCGTTTATTTCTTCTTCTTTTACGATCAACTGTTACATTAAACTTCTGTTTAGTAATTGTGTAAACCAATGAAGAAGAAGAAGAAATGATCGACGAAATAGAGGATTTCGTGGGGGGGGGGGGGGTCATAAGTAATCAAAAACAATATTACCGGGGGTCTGGGGAATTTAAAAAATTTAAACTCTATGAAGTAGTTTTTTAATGTATTTCTAGGCCATAAATATTTCTTGAAAGAGTAATAATTTCTTACAGATTAAAGAATAAAATAATTCGATCACGCTGCTGAACCGCTGACGTACTTTAGCGAATTTCCAAAATTAAACTTATATGTTTTAGGATTTCAACCTAATTTTTGGGAAATTGGTCTGCTAACGAAGGCGCTGAATAGCTGACTGTGTGCATGAAATATATTAGTATAATTTGTTTGTACCTAAGCCTTTAGGTTCAATACACGCTATACTTCGTTCCACTTTTAGCAGAAAATTCGCTTTGCGAGTTTGCACCTTGACCTTGCGACCTCGAACTATGGACTGCACGCTTCACTCGCAGCGTACAAACTCGGCCGTTGAGCCTCGGTTCAGAAGAGGGTACTTTTTAGATATTTTACGTTTTGATCGAGTTCAAGGGAACCAAGCTATAAGGTCGTGTAAAAAACAAAATGTGTAGACGAATATTCTATATTTATTTTTTTATAAAAACGTTTCATTCTCGTATGAAAAATCTAAAAAAATAGTTACTTCTGTTAAAAAAAAAGTGCTTCCGGTTGTTGGATTTTTTTGGTTAACGAACTAGTCCATGCGACGTTGACAACCAATGTGTGTACCAAATTTGGAACAAATCGGACTTAACCATACTGCGCACTCCGTAAGTCAATGGGTCGTATCGCAAATCTATACGGCAACGTGTTGCAAAAGTTCGTGCGTAACAACCCAAACATCAAAGTCCCAGTAAACCACCTCATTATCCCATACAAAACAATTACTTTTCAGATACTCTTGACATTGCCATGTTAAAAAAACTGTCGAAGACACACTAGTCACTCCTAGACCCATTGAGGCAGGAGTTCCCCAAGGCTCGGTTCTTGGTCCGTTACTGTACCTTCTGTACTCTAACGATGTTCCAGTCACCCCAATGTCTCACTGCGACTCTTTGCTGATGACGCTATGTTCTATTACAGATCTCTTAACCTGAAATATGGTTCACCGGTCATCCAACAACAGTTGGATACTCGCAGCCATGTGTCAGAATGTGGAGAATTGCAGTGAACATAGACAAAACACAATCCATCCAATTCTCTTTAAAACGTAGATTTCCCAAAGTCCAATTAACTTTCAACACACCGCCCATAGCATCACCGTTATCACCCACCATCATGTCAGATACCTTGGAATCAAGCTTGACTCTAAATTAAATCTGCCCCGTCATGTCAAGCAAACTCTGTCAAGGGCTAAATCAGTCCGTGGCAGACTCCTTCCAGTCATAAACGTCAAGAGCCCTCTACCACTTCGTATCATATTGTCCATGTACAAAACATACATCAGACCAGTGTCACGTAACCATCTCCAGCTTGGTATTCTCTACTATCTGTTTCTTGGAAGAAAAAGTTGGACTCCTTCCAGAACAAAACTCTGCGTTGGATCACCAACTCCCCTATGTTACGTATCGAACGTAACCATCACTCAAGGGCACAAAATCCCCACACTCGAGGACTTCATCCTAAAATTAACTAATAGACTCAGACACAGAGCTCAAGGGTCTCGCTACACACTCATTCAACAAATCATCACTGATTCTTCCTCTCCGCAGGACAAAATAAAACGTCCCTTATGTCTGGTTTATGAACCACCATAAGTATCCAAAAATCCAAGCTCAATTCTTAAACATACACCTTTGTAATTATTAATCCCAGTGTAAAACATAGATTCACCATTTCGTTTTCACACAAAATTTTATCCTAGTCAAGGGAGACAAAATACATGAAACCACGGAAAAAATTAGGATAAACCACTACCAAAGGATCATTTTTACAAAAGTCCCCAAAAATCCCCCTGGAGGTTCCCCTCTTACCCCCCTCAAAGAATTAAAATTTCAATAACTACGGAAACCCTTAAATCCACGGTACTAATAATCGGATCAAGTTGAATGTTTTTTTGTTGTGTTTCTTATAACATAGGCTACAATAATGGTCCTCTTTATTTTTACGGTAAACCCAATATTTTTTTATAAATAAATGTAAATGCCCGGGAAAACTATTTGTTTACCATAAAACTCTATATTTTTGCGTATAGGCTTTTTATGACATGTTACAGAAAAAAAACACGAATAAAAGTTGTAGATTATTTAATTGTGAATTTAATAACGTAAAGGTTTGCTTATTTTCGTGAGGGCTGGCGCAGTAGAGGGGGGGGGGCAGTAATTTTTTTACGGGCGGGTGACTATAGCCCACTCAATAAATGTTTTGCGTCGGAACTAATTAGTGAAAAGCTGATTTTTTCATGGATGTTAGTTGATTATATAAGGAATATTTTCTGAAATTTCCCGACCCTCCCCCTCTTGCTACCCCCCTACCCCCTTAAAATTCACTTTTGAAAGACTTCTTTATTTTGTCAATATCTAAGAGATAACCAGCGATAGAGTCATATTTATTTCGTTATTGTAATCCTTAAAATATTCTCTATCAGAAATGTTCATAGCGTTTAAGCTATAAATAATTATTTTCCGTGTATTTTTAAATTTAATGTTAAAATTTTAGCTTTTCTATTACAATAAATACATGCTTAGCTATTTTTTGTTAATATGAGACAAGTTATACAAAAAAATTGCTCAAATAAAAATTGGAGGGTATTTTGCAATCTTTAAAATTATATAAATTTTATAAATTTATGTTAAGTGCAGCCAACTTATATGTTAAGTGTTTAGACAACTGCAATTTTTAAACGATGATAACATATTTAAATTTATGTTTTAGAACAAATTTTTAAATAAAAAATTAATGTTCAAAACAATTCCTTTCCAATAGTTTTTGTTTTATTGACATTGGATGATTTTTATTGGGTGAAATATTCAATATAATCAGTGGCTGTCTACCATTTTCTCGGCGTGCTGAGATGACATTATAGTGTTGTCTGGCGTTTGCAGGGTTAAATCAAACATATAAATCAGGCCTAAAAAATGTTTTGGGGGTCATGACCCCCATGACCCTCCCCCTGTATCCGCCACTGGAGGTCGTAGCCTATATTTTACCTCATCCAAAAAGTGCTAGGTCCGCCTGAATAAGTTATCACTTCAATAAATCTAAGGGGAATTATTGACTAAAAATCATCCCGAAGTTAAAATTGGACATAGAGTAAACATAACAAAATTCGGAAAAATAATATAGAAAAACAAAGCAATTATTAATGTAGGCTACTATTTACAGTTAATTTATCTAAAACATATACTGCTTTTGTAACTAGCTACCTTTATTTTTCCGAATCTAAAAATATACGAACTTCATGCCGATACCCAAAACATTTGCGTTGGCATATTGAGAGAAAGAGGATTTAGTGGTAGTATTCAAGGTACACTAAATACTAATTTTAATGTATCTGAATAGAAAGTGCAGAATCATTGATCTTTTTATACCATTTTTAAATTACTTATAACAACAACAAACATTTCATAGAGCATGTTTGATGTTTCTTGATCCATCTAAGGAACACTATCCATCAGATTCTGATTGAGGAATTAAGTTTATTCCCGTGTAGTATGGTATCCTCAAGCTTGTTTTTTTTTAAATCATGTTTCATTAAAATGGAAGTTCAATAATTAACAAAATATTGTTTATGGATTATTAAATTTTAAACACTTTTGTATGTTATATTTTATTAAATAAGTTATCTGAAGGTCCACTCAAAGTGCTTTTTCTAATATACGGTGTACGTATTCAGTTAAAACAACATATTAACACAATTTGTTTTTGTAACAGACCTTGGTTATGCCAGTCGGAGGGAAGAGGTACGAGCGATGGAATGTCCCTCCAATAATTAAACGGACAAGTCTATGCAACCAATTCATTTTTTAGCAAAGCTTTAATACAAATAGGGCAGGACCGTGGGTCGCAAATAATTGATTGGTGTATAGACACGGGCTTTGCAAATTGCAAACGCTTTATTTGGCCAGTGAGGTCGGTCGGAATAGTAAACAAGAGTGGAGTAATCACAAACAGCACAACATACGCACTGGTGATTCCATGCAAACTGAATTAGCAATCTGCATTATCATTACTTTTGTTTTAACCTCCTGTTATTACATTTATCACAAAAGTAAACTGCGACCGAAATCAAAGAGGTGACAACGTAGCGTATGCTACTGGTAAGTTTCTGTTTACTGAAGAATTAGGTCTAAGATACTAGTTTGCTATACTTTCTTGTTCGGAGTCAAGTTGAACCTTCTTTGTCCTTGTAAAAGCTTGTAGTTTTCCTTCCATTTCATTTCTGACTTAAAATGTTTATCAATGAAAATAATTATTGCAATCAGTATTAGGAAAACTTTTAACATAATTGTCTTGTAAGACGTAGAACTAAGTTAACAACTTTTGATTATGTTCTCAGGTTTTTTAAAGTGTGCAGTAAAATTTACAAAATAAAAAAAAAATCGTAATATATTTCGACTTTTTAAAGTAATTTTTGGGCGAAACTGGGTATTTTGGGGTTTTGGGGAGTCACTGAACAAGAATTCAAATCAAAATTATAAAATTCAAGATCGAGGACTTGAATTGGTTGCCATTTTCTCGAAAACCCAACAGTTTTATTTTATTTATTTTTATAAAAATGTCCATACGTAAAGAATAAGATCATACTTATGCAATATTTGGGAGCTGATGGCGAATATGAGACTAAAATTTGCTGATTTAATATAGCTTACATAAATAAACATAACAAATTCTATTGATATCAGTGATTTTTAGAATGTATATATTTATTAGAAACTTCTGTGAATATATATGATTTTGAAAATACGAGATCGTGAATCCAAATAGCTTTCATTTAAAACGTGTAAAACGTTTTTTCTATATATATGAAATAAACAATTAAATAATCAAATATTTTGATTTGTAATTTATTGTGTTAAGTAATACACGGATTTATTATTAATGTTCAAATTTAATTGACAAGATGGGACAGACATAATAAAAAAGATAGGAAATTGTAAACCAATATTTATTTAAGTGAAATACTCATGCAAGTTATTTCTTTCACATTAATATTTCTCATTTGTGCCTATGTTGTCGATATTGTTATTGTCAACTTCGATTGAAGGGGCTACATTTTGACAAGAAAGCCCAATATATTGATGCAAAGTTAGCAAAATGCAAGCATTTCCAAAATAGGTTTAACAACCATAAAATATCATTTGTCATCCCACTGGACCTTCGGTCGTTTTTGTTGGAATTAAATAACTCTTAAGAATTCAACCCTATTCTTTGTGAATTGAATTATTATTTTTCCAAAGGTGAACTTGTAAGTAAATATGCTTTAAATGTGCCATGTGTCTGTTGTTGGACGATTAAGTTGCACACGATTATTTTTTGAAACAGCTTTTATAAAAGGAGTGTATCGAAAGCTTAAGCGTGCGATTTGTACGTTATAAAAGAGAGAATTCATTTAAGATTAACCTTGAAAATTATTTCTTCATCTTAAAACTTGTATTGCTTATGAAAAAACGTTTTGTTGAACTGGCAAGTTTTTCAAATGACCTGACAAATAAATGTTGTCCTCCTTCATAAAAAGCAATGGTTGCATCGCAACAGATAGTGTAGGCATTTACACAGAATAGTAAATGCTGTTTGTCGTACTAATTTTTAAGCTGTTATAATAATGTGTTTCGATTATTAAACCTTGTGCGTATATTTTTACCTTTATCAAGCTTTAAAACATGTCTCATTTTACATCTGTCGTAGTAGCAGTTGGAATAAATAAATAAAACATCAATATTGTCAACACAAAACTGAAAATATGTTATTATTATGTAAAAGTACATTGTACATTTGGACAAACTTAATTTATTGCTGTTCGGACCATAAACCGATCAGCATCATTTTCTGCTTGCGTACAAATAACATAATTTTTCTAAGTTTTGTTGGCCAACAAGTTTTAAACATTTCGGACGTTTTGTGTATTTTTGTGTGCTATTTTATTTTTGACGACGTCCCAATGGGCGTAGAATTATCGTGTGTGAACTGTGTGTGTTTTATATTTTAATGTGTTTCGTGTACAGTGTTTGAAAATGCGATTAATCGCGAAACAGCTGTAGCACGTTTCTTAAAGAGGGAATTGGATAACGATGATGGTAAGAAACACAAATTTATTAATTTAAAAAATAAACGGTACCAGATAACTGCCACATACTTTCTCCCAGTTGAAACTTCCCAAGGATGGTTTCAACTTTTGCATAGGAGATGGTTATTTAGAATTGCAAAAGTAGGAAAATATTAGATGTATGTAACACACATCCATATCATATTATTATACTAGCTAGCCCGAACCGGCTTTGCACGGATAGACAAATCAAAGTTAAATGTATATTAACAAAAAATATATTATAACAATAAATATAAATTATACTATGTATTTCTTATGGGGAGTTTTAGTAACTTTCACTCCCCCAAACCTCCCCTAAAATTTAATTTTTTTAAAACCCTTTCTTAGCGAGCACCTATGGCCCCAGAGGAAGCTACATACCAAATTTCATTCCAATCCGTTCGGTTGTTTTGGAGAAATCGTGATTTAGTAACATTGATCCCCCCAAACCCTACCTAAGATTTCTAATTTTTTGAAACCGTTTCTTATCAGCACCTACGGCCCTAGAGGAAGCTACATACTAAATTTCATTCAAATCCGTTCGGTAGTTTTAGAGAAATCGTGATTAAGTAACATTGACCCTTCCCAACCCCCCTAAAATTACGAATTTTTGAAAACCTTTCTTAGTGAGCACCTATGGCTCTAGACGAAGCTGCATACCAAATTTTATTCCAATCAGTAGTTTTAGAGAAATCGTGATTTAGTAACTTTGACACCCCAAACCCCCCTAAAATTTCGAATTTTTTAAAAACCTTTCTTAGTGAGCCATTATGGCTCTAGAGGAAGCTACATACCAAATTTAATTCCGATCCGTTCAGTATAGTGTTTGAGAAATAGTGATCAGTGATTCAGTGGATTTGGCTTATATACATATAGATTATATTATTATTATTATTACCTAAACGAGAATTTTTAGAAAGATGCGGTTTTTTGCATATGGCACATTAAGGGCTACAAATAAGCCAAATTTTATCAAAATAGTTAGAGCCATTTTTGAGAAATTTTGATTTTTCTCGTTTTTTGGCAACTTTTGGGGGGTAAAACCACTTAAAAATCAAAAATTTGAAAAAATGAAAAAATTCCTGGAGATATTCCAGAACTACACCTACATACCAAATTTCATCAAAATCGGACCGTTAGTATGGTCTCCAGCTCTGTACACATCCTTAGACACACGGACACACGGACAGACATCACCAAAAAAACACTTTTTTGGGTTCAGGAAGCACCAACACAGATAATTCCACTAAAAAATTTTTTGGGGTTCAGGGAGCACCAAAACAGATAGTTCCACTAAAAGTTCAAATTCGAAAATTTGGACGAAAACAATACTTTCTCCATGTACTACGTATAGGGTGGAGAAAGTAATAAGGAAGACAACAAAGGAAATCTAGGCTTACTATTAAAAAGGAGCCTGAAAGTGATGGCATACTGACTAGGGGTTTTATAAAGGAAGAATCAAGAAATAATTAGTTATAAGATGACTAAATAATCAATAAATAAGTAAATATTTTTACATTTTTATCCTATTACTTTTTAAAATGAGCAATTCTTGTATCTTCGTATCTGTCGCGGATCTCGAAAACGGCTCTAACGAATTCAAAGAAATTTTTTATTTAGTTTTGATTTTTAAGTACGCCTATATAGTTGTATTTCGTGTAAAAACGCAATTTTTTGAGAAAATCTAATTTAAAAGTTCAAAAATTTTAACATAGGGTCTTATGGGTTGCCATGTTGGTTACAAAATAACAACGAAATAGTAAATAAAGCGATCAAAACAGCTGCTTATAAACAAGCCAATTTATACTGTTTTAGTAACTTACGTTGGAAGTAGAGTGGAGTAGAACTGAGATTGAGTATTATCCAAAATCAGCTGTTAATTGGATAGTTTTTAATTACTGTTAAAAAACAAGCTAATTTTTACTGTTTTAGCACGTTGGAATTGGAATAAATTGGGCCTGATTTAACAATTTATTTTGTCAAAAAAAGGTAAACTTGGCAAAGATGGATAAATTCTAATAGTCAATTTTGTAAAATATTCCTGGCTCATTTCTGAAACATAGTATTGAGGTTATGTTAATCCTACAATAATCTTTACTATATTTAGGCCTGGTTTCAAAACTTTAGTTAACAGAAGATAGTATAACTAGGACTAAAATCGTAATGAAAGCCTCTCACCTTTCTAAAGCATGTATTTGAGGTTATAATTAATCTTGTAATTGCTGTTAATTTATTTAAGCCTAGTTTCATAATTTTACAAACCTATGTACAAACGAGCCAAAGATTAACGAGATTATTTTGCGAATTTTCCAACTGCGAGCGAAGCGAAGTAGCCATCTGAGGCAGAAGGCCGAGGCAGGGTTGGGACGCAAAGCCTTGTAGTTAAAGTTAAAACTTGTAGTTAGCACTATACTATAATGCTTTTAAACATTGAATACACTGTCTACTAACTTATAATCACCTTAGTTAACAGCATCTTGTCACCACCTTAGTAAAAAAATTATGTAAATAATTATGATGCATTTTCAACATTATTTTTAGATTTAATTAATTATTAATTTATTATTCGTTTATTTAATACATATGCATACTTTAATCAAATTGTCTCTTTATTATATTGCATGAGCATCGTTTTACCTTACCGGTTCTGTCTTGTATCAAATATAAATAAATAAGACTTATAATATCATAGAATTTGTCTTTATTACATAAAATACTGTAAGAATGTAAGCGTATATATTGTTATTCTAATTATAAACAGTGACTCGGGTGTAAAAATGCATATTTAGAAGACACGGTGTGTCCTACTGAACCCATAATTTACCGAATACACAATCTAACAATTGACCAAATACAATTTCAAAATCCAAATCCAATAATGAATACGTTTTGTAACACGATGTGAAACGAGCAATTTAGTCGTATGTTAAGGTTAACGAATCAATGCACTAATTTCAGGTGTAACAAATTCCTAATATTAATGGCCCAATAACCGAAACGCGAAGTTGTATAGCATAAAATGTAAATAACATAATGTATTGGCTTTTGCAATATCAGTTTATTGTAGAGAGAGTGGAAAGGAGGGAAGGAGGGTTGTATATTTGTTGTGCGGATGTTAAACGTATGCAACACAACTCCCATTGGAAAAAAGATTAAAACGTGCAGTGGGTAAACAATCATCGCCCATACTTAAAATGGAAATCCAATGAAACGTTGATTTATTTGACCTGATCGGCAAGTTAAACACGGGTATTGCTCGTTGTTTGTGTGTTCAATAAATAAAAACATAACAAGAAAATACGACCAAATGTGGTTCGAGGGATGGTGTATGTTTCAATTAAAACAATTGCTTCCGTCGGGACAGCATTTTGTATTTGGACTATTTTTTTTAACCCGTATAACATGTCACGTGGTGTATGTCCATTAGGTGATTAATATCAACCATACAATCATGTTAGATTGATTTGAAAAGGTTTGTTGAAATATATAGAGAAATGAAAACGTTGAAACCAGGGACAACAATTAAGTATAGGAATATAAACACAAGAATAAATCAAAAGTTACAATATTTGTTTAATTTAAATTAGTTTCTAAACCAATATACCGATAAATTTTATTGGTTGAATCTTATATGTAAACCAATAATAAAAAATTTAAAATTTAAATTATCTATGATAATTTAAAATTATAACTTTGTACTTGATTAAATTCTATAGTAGCTCAAAGCCGTGATTACACTAAATAACAAAACGGTTACTAACAATATTTCCTAATATTATAAGAGGAACGCAAACAGAAATTAATGAAAAAATGGTTGATAATATTAATTTTGAGGTGTTGATAACACAAAACACAAGTAAATAATATTTTGTACTCAACATTTGTGTTAATAATGATGACGAAGACATTTAAGAACACCATTTGAGCCGCCTTTACACATTTCCTTAACAAGAATGATACTAACATTGTTGTTAACTATCTAGTGTAAACAAAACGTGTTAGTCACAATGTTTCCTAATAGGATTAGAGGAACGCACAGCGAAAATGTTGGTAACATTTTTGTCGTTAATAAAAATCATGTTATCTGCAAGTTGCCGTTAAAGATTGAAGAATGTTAGCAACAATTTATTCATCATTTTGAAAAAAGTACTAATATTTTTGTGAATAACATTTTGATAAAAATTTAATAACATTGTATATGTAGGCCCTAATACTAAAATAAATTGTTTTCCGTTAGTGCGTGTGTCTGCGATGCAAAACCAAATCTACGGTAACGCTGAGATCAGACATTTTTAACATAGGTGGACAAAAACATAGGTGTTGCGCCTCGAAAGAGGATTTTAATTTTAGCGAGTTATGAGCGAAGAATAATTGTCTGAAACGTGATTTTAGTGCTTCAACTGATAATTTGTATATATATCTATGATGTGTGTATGGCTAAGCAATTAATTAGCGCTAATTGGAACTAACAGCTTAAACATTGTTTTGTTACGTTTAGTGGGGTGAAAATTGGGTAACTAGCGTAACGCGATAGACATTTTACGATTATAGGAATTTAAACTGGATAAATATTGGTGCTTACAACAATAAATATTAATTATTACTCTTTCTCATGAAGGAAGAGCAAAGCAATCTAATCGGGATGTAATTTTCGCTTTAGTTTGTAAGTTATGCGGTGAAAACGATTTTTGCACTTAGGGCCATTCTACTCGAGCGCTTTTAACACGGCGTTATTAACGCTAACATAAAGCTACAAATTTAGCATTGTATAAAGGGGCGTTGACAAAGTCGCCTTTTTTAACCAGTAATAGTGCAACTAGTAAGCATAAAACACTTCATAATTTACAAGCAACGTTTTTGGGAGTTCCTAGTTCTCCAGTTAATAAAATGGAAATGAATACTGTAGGATCGGTTGTGTCAATCTTCTTAAAAAATAAAAAAGTTCATGGAAAAAGATGACTAGATGATGGTCACACACTTCGATTTAACCTACCGCCTCTTAACAGGGCCGTTCAGGTGTCACTTTCAAACCACAGAAACTATACATACAGGTATGTTCAATATTATTAGGATGTCAGGAAAATTTTTCGATAAACAAACTTTTGGTACAACATGTGATGTAATTAATCAAAAGATACTGTTATGAAGAAAAATTAGACTTCATCAAGTAATTGTATTATTTAGGCTTTACGAAATAGGGGATTTAAAATAGTGTTTACAAAAGAGAGTATTAAATTTGTTTAATGTTTTCTCAAGAACTGATAGTGGTAGAGACGTAGAGCCGTTAATATTGCAGATTTTTGTGTGGAAAAGTTCAATAAATACAAAGGTATTAAAACTGTGTAAACCTTCATAAATATATAAATAGATACTATATTTGAAATCTGCCAGATTTTCTGCATGGTTCGCTTACTAACTGAATAACATGTTTACTTGTGATATTTTAGGTCTGACATTAATTTTACTTACAGGGATATCATGTTGTAGCAATTAGGCCTATTACTGTTATCCATTAACATGAAAATGACTTATATTTCGAGTGAATACTTAAATTGATGGTAGTCTCTCTATTTCATAAACTTTTCTATGTCAAACATTTTCTGAGTAATAGAAAGTGGAAAACGCTCAAGTAGTGCTGTGTTGGTGCTTCGAAATGGCACAGCTAGGCGTTGAAAACGATCGTATAGTTTGAACAATGAAACTGCCATTGACCCAGTAAACAGGCGTTAGTAAACCAAAACACATGCCTCTTTGGTGTTACGTTCTGGCGTTGTTAATGTTCAAGCACTACGTAACCACAGAATATGAAATATTATTTCACCAATGTAAATAAATAACAGATGCCAATAGTTACGAACTTTCAGAATCCACATTGCGTACAGACTTACAGAATTTGTAAAAAATAATCTATTCCATAATTTATTTTCTGAAACATCGTGCGAAGTACGGGTATTTAGCTAGTTTCAAATAAAATGTATGATAACAAATTATATTTGATCATTTAATATACACAGCTCAGCAGAATACAAATTTCCGTTATTGGCACTATAACAAACTGTTTATCCTAAAACCTCTACAAACTGGCACGTGGGCCATCCTCAATTTTTCAGTAGCATTTCCATCGATTAAATATATGGAAACAATGTTTAACTCTTATTTTTATTGTATGTTTTTTGTTTAGGAGTAGGCATAGTTCTTTTAACCTTTCTTATAATTACTGTTAAGTTAATTGTAATAACAAATTGGGGATAAATGCAGGTGGGTTGGCGTGCGAAGCATGTATATGTCTCCCCTAGTCGAAATATATTTTTCAGTGTTTAAAATGATATATTATATTCAATTAAAATTGGAAAAAATAATTAAAATCAATTAGATTTCGCCGGTGAGAGTCCCAGTAATGTTACAGGTCTATTTGCTCGAAGGAAAGCTCTGGTCTATGGTCAAACGTCACGTATATTATTTACAATTCATCATGTTTATTGTAGACCATAAATTAATTTCCAACAAGTTCTATTTTCTAACCTTTTTAGTATTCATAGAATAATTCGACCACGCAGCTGAACAGCTGACGTGAGTTGAGCGAATTTCCAAAATTAAGTTTATATGTTTTAGGGTTTCAACCAACTATTTGGGAAATTGGTCTAATCACGAGGACACTGAATAGCCACCTACGTGTACGAAATATATTAGTTTGTATCTCAACCTTTAGCCCCGGCTCACGCTTGGTTTCATTACCCACGCAGAAGGTAAACTCTATTTGACAGTTTGCACCTCGATCTTACAGCCTCGGAGTATGAGCTGCTTCGCTTCGCTCGCAGCAGATTTGAATCCCGACCGTCGACCTACGTGGATTTTAACCGGGTACTTTTATAATATTTTACGTTTGATCGATTTTGGGGGGACCAGACGGGCTATAAGGTCGTGTAAAAACACCAAATGAGCAGAATAACATCCTCTATTTATATAAAAAAAATATATTCTAGTACGAAAATCTAAAAATATATTTACTTCCAGTAAAAAAAGTGTTTCCGGTTGTTGGATTTTTTGGCTAACGAACTCGTCCGAACTACTTAGAAAACCAACGTGTGTTCCAAAGTGGTCGTTAAAAAATGCGGCCGTTAGAGTGCGGACACACACACATATATATATATATATACAATTTTGAATGGCAACCAAAAACGTGTTCTGGTGACCATGAACGGTGCTCATTGACTACTCCCGACATTAGGTCTCATCATAAGAGCCACTTTATAGCTCATTTTTCTGTGGAAATTCGATAATAATAAAATACTAATCATAATACATTTTTTAGAAAGTGTATTACATGCAGGGTGTCAATGTCATCAACTGTTTTGTGTAACTGTCCCTACAGGCATACTTAAACGTATGTTTTATTATAGAATGGTAATTTATGATTAATTAAAAACAATTATTTGTAATAGATTTGCTCACAAATAAAGTTAACATTTAAAAGTCGAATGTTACGTCATTTAATTATTTATGTAGTCGTGTTACAAACGCACTCACTTACGTTTTAAATAACAGCGATAATTGAAAGTCTGAGGTATGAGATACAAACTTATAGCAAACACATGTTTTGATTTAAGAGGATGAAATCTCACTTTAGCGTAAGTACCGAAATCAGTGAGCGAGACAACCTTGAGGAAACCCGGATAAAAGATTAATAATCTTTTTTTCTGTGGTAAGAAGTTTGAGCGAGACTACAATATTACTTGTGAGCACTTATGTTTTTGCAGTTGGAGGTGTTATTTTGAACAGTAATTATATGTAGGGGAGACCGGAGCAAGATGGCGACATTAAGAGTATTTTATTTTTGAACATAGTGAAGATATTTTTAGCTTGTGTAACTATGGACATAGTAAGGTTGGTTCCGAGTCTTTCTAAAAACCATAAAACAACCTGACATCAATTGCAATTCTTCATTTTTTAGGTTCGAAAACAAAATATTACAAATGTACTTGGTAAGATGGCATTTGCTATGGGGCAAGTTGACGATCACATACAAGGAAATTGAAATTCAACATTCAGTTTGGTTTAGTGTATTTAACAAATATTTAGTTACAAAATCCTATTATGAGAGTAGCTTTAAATTATTTAAAAAATAAATCATTCCCACCATTAACCCTACCAATTATGACTCTACTAATAACCCAGCTTAATTTTAAATCTTATGCTTTTTCAGTCTGATGAGAAATTAAAGTTTAAACTTATTTCATTTAGAACTATATTAGACAAAATTTGTATATTCGTATATTTTTAGCAGTAATCGAAATTCCATCTCTCGTGCCACCGTAAAGCCTAGTCCACACTTACAAACATTTTTGCGGAAACATTGTTTGAAAACAGTTTGCCAGTTGTTTTCGTGTTTCTCATTTGCATGCCGGATGTTTTCAAAATGTTGCTGGATGCAAACAAATGACAAACATTTAACTTGTTTCAGCAAACAAAAAACAATGTTTTCTGTTTCATAAACCAAATGGAAAACACGCAAACATGTAGACCAGGCAAAGTATTGAAAAATAAATAAATTTATGACTACAGCTCCGATTTGGATTCAGTTTTCTGCATCGTGTTCAGAAAAATACCATGAACAAAGTCTACACATACGACCAGTTTCGGGAGGAAGCAGAAATGCATCGCGATTGCATAAAGTGCATCTAAATTTTTTTATACCTCTAAAAATTGATACTCGGGGGTTTTTGGGGGTGCTGATCTCATTTCTGACCATACGAAATGCTGCTGGTGCGCCGGGGGGGGGGGTGTTGGGGGGCGGGGGGGGGAAAATTGTAGGTAAGCTAATCTCATTTTGTAGAATTAAATACAAACTAGCACAAGCTAGAAGAACGTCTTTTTCAGTCAACATCTCGAGAAACACTGTCTAGCTAGTATGGACACAAAACAATGACAAACATTTGTTTCGGAACAGTTTGCAAACAGTTGCGAAACAATTTGAAAACTGTAGACAAACATGAAACAACAAACTGTTTGTCAACTGTTTGCAAACATTGTTTGTAAGTGAGGACTAGGCTTAAGAGCACTGAACCTAGTCTTCTGTGGATGCGCTCTGCAAAGTTCATCACAACCTGGACATTTTATCTCTGAATCTTTGGAAGTTGGACTATATTTTTTTCTTTATTGGTAATCCTATCTTTGTACTAGAGTGTGTAGAACCAAACTCTAAAATATGCCTTTCACTTTGTTTCTTTGAAGTTAGTCTGATAACTGCATCGTTATCGTCAATCTCTGTGGGTTTAACTTCAAGAACATTTTCTGACAGGCAAGGTGCAACAAATATGAACACAAATTAAAACGGAGGAACACAAGACTTTGAAGCACTGGCAGGACAGATTATTGTCACATTTCTAAATCGTTCTGAGGACACTACTCGTAAACGGGTTTTGTTCCTTTTGGGGAAATAACTGCCATTACTTTAGAATAAACAGAAGATAAACTCATCTCCGTTATAAATGTTAGAAAGTAGGAATGATGGGCTACCTCGTCATCTTGCCCCGAGTTACACTATACAATTGTTTTATATTATGCAATCTAAAAAGCTAACTAAAAATTGGATACCTATAAATGAAGGATATGAAACTACCTTCAATTTGATTTAATGAATTATTTGATTAATTGCTCCATGTTTGACTAAAGCTTATTTCCTGAGTGGCAAAAAAAACATCAGGCAACAGCTAAAACGTGTTTCCTTTTGCGACTGTTTCACATAAAATGAAAACCGATGGCAGCAAGTATTTCATATCCCTGCTGTGTGAAGAACCTTCACGCTTTATATGATGTTGCTACCTATGCCCAAGTCTCTTGCCATTATCTCCAAAGTCTCCCGCAAAGGACCTATATTATAGTAAGTAATTCGTAGAGTACAAAGTCGTTACGACGATTTCCTTTTATCAAGTATTTCTCTTCAAAGTCGTGTTTTCGTTCTGCTTATAATCAAATATTCTACAGTAATTTTTTAAATTTACGTCATAGTTTAGATGGTTACATAATAAAATATCGATTTTGCACAGTCGCGATAACACCTAGTTCACATTTTAATTTGCCAATTAATTAGTTTTTGTAGCAATTGCATTCAATGTAAATACAAATAGTCATTGAGTCGACAGTAAAGTACAGTTACTCAATTAGTGAAAGCCCTTTTTAAATATTTACGACTTCCAGCCCTAGCAACTGAGAGTGAGTGGAGGCCTGTTAAATATATGATTTAAAAGCTTTTACATCTCACAGAGACTATTTACTTACTCACACGAGATAATATTGTGCCATTTGAACTACCGTAGGCCTATATATTAACAAAGTCTTTTCTTAAGATTTAGAGCTCGAATTTTGTGACGATTGTATAAGGTTACTTGATGTTTTTATTGTAGTTTTGAATTATGCACTTCGGTAAAAATTTTGGATTTTGAGGGTACTCAAAATTTTAATATAAATCCTCAATAGGTAATATGTGAAATCAAAGGGCATAAAAAGACAAATTGTATGGTTTTCTTGAAGTATTTATTGGATGACCATAAAAAAGTTTCGGTGCAAAATTGATTTGTGATTTTTAATTACAAAATCGCAATTTTCCTTTAAAAACTTTAATAGCACAATAAAATGTGTGCTTTATTCTTCGTATAAGAACGGATCCTTGCCGCCATTGAACTTTTAAAAATACCTTTGATATTTTGTAACATACTGCATGAATACAAATTTAAAATATATATTGTAAGCCACCTTTTTAATTTAGGCCATCAACATGTCACAAGATGCTGGTTCAAATTTGAAAATTTATAGTTAACCAAAAATTCCCCAGTTTTGTTTGAGAGATAAATTTCCAAACTATCATAAAACAACTTCAAGTGACCTAGTTATCAGATCCAAAAGATTTTCGCTCTATGTTTATACAAAAGTTAAGGTGGGGGGGATTTATAATATATATTGTACTAGTCAAAATCAAATTCCAATTAATTCCTGTAATAGTTCAAAATGTAATACTATTGAAACCCCGCACATCAAGAATCTTCAAATTGAAAAATTGAATATCTTAACTTTGGGCAACAACAATACCTGGAGCACATTAAATTTAGTAATTTTCCTTCTCATATTTTTCTGTGCTGCAGATAGAATTTTTTCAATCTTTTGCTAAAATCTTAAAGTTACAGGCAAAGTATTTTTGTCATGTGAAGATTAAAATTTGCATGTATAGTATTTGCTTTTCTTCACCTCAGTTTCCTGGCCCCATCCTTACCTTTTAATATGACCTTTATAAAAATAAAAATTTTGTGTGAAAATAAAGTTAACAGAAGAGGGAATTTAATTAACATTACATTGTGTACCGTTCACTTAAAAATGAGTTTTACGATATTTTCTTGACTTTTGAGTTTATTAAGTACAGAAATATAATATACACGTGGGAATATTATATGTGCATTGATTAATAATTCCTAGTATTACGCCTGTTAAAGGAAGAATAAAATCTTAGCACCCATTGGTCGACGTCTTCCAACCAATCCAATAATGTATTCAAAGTTTGAAAGAAAACGTAATCGAAGAGGCAGGTCATCTGAGGTAAAGTTGTTGATCTAGGAGGCTGAGGAAAGCTGAGCGCCGGCTGTTTCTGTTTGCTAAGGTGTGCATGTGCATAATAGCTAATGCATCTTTGTTGACTCTAAACGTGTATTTGATCAAGACTAATGGAAAAACATACCCTCCCCTCTCTTTGGACAAAACATCAATGGGAATCAAATTACTTAGCGAATTGTTTGTGAATAAGAATAATCTTCAATATATAAGTAACGTATTTTATTTACATTTTTTTTTGTTTTTAGAGATATTTTATGTACATGCTATCAGGCAATCGTTGTGGATTTTTGCCTCAAATAGTACCCTAATAAATAGCCTAATAATATAATAAATCGGAAAATCTAAAATAACCCCAAAGGGATTTAGTAAATACTGACAGCAATAAACGAGTTCGTACGATTTTTTAATAGAGGTGCAGATAAGCCATAGGTGTGTACCTAACCAAAAATAACTAGAAGGTTTTCAACTTTACTCCTTGCCTCTGGAGTATTTACATAGAGCGTAAATACTACCTACATCAATAAAATGTCGCGAAAGTCAGGATACAGCTAAATATTTCACTTAAAAATAACACTAGTGTATAAAATTCAACGGCTGTTCATTATTGTAAGTACAAACTGTTTATGAATATGTTTGAAATTTATCTCTCCTCTTGAGTTTAATTTAACGTTTTTAAATAATTAGGTGGTTGGGTCCAAACTTATTTTTAACAGTTATTGTTCAATGTGATGAATAGCCGTTGAATTGTATGTGATAATATTACTTTCTTGCAAAATATTTAGCCGTATCCAGCTTTTGGTACACCCGGTATAATATTGTTGTGTTTGTCCGTCCATGTGTCCACACCTCATGGCTGCTTTATTTTACCTACTAAGGTAAACGAATGAACACAGACGTGGTTTTATGGAAAGTTATCTAAATGAAGAAGAGACAAGTTTTGGTAATAATATACAAGAATACTGTTTATAATGACATCTCCCAATTTCATTGTGTTACAATGCTTGGGAAACACAATTAGATATTGTATTTGGAAACGTTCACTATGGGGATATTTATATCACTCGTTTAGCTATAACCTACCTATATATGCATGCAAAACATCTACAATAATCTTTTTTGGTGCGTGTCCTATTTGCACCGGCCTGGATAATTGAAATTAGGATGTTAAATAAATTTTGTAAATTTTGACAATAATAAACTAGGTATTTGAAAACTACAGCGGTTATTACTAGTAGGCATAGGACTATTGTTTTGGGGTGGCACAACCGGTCAACGGCTGATCCAATAGTTTGTTTGGGGAGACAAAATAGAGAACACTCCCAGGTTAAAACAAATTTGGTTGTTGATAGTGGAAAACTGCTTTTAACATAACAATTTTAATTTTGATCCGTTGACTGTTGAAGGCAAATCGAGATTGGATAAACTGGTCCGACGGTCAATATTTTGGGGTTAAACTAGTCCGACGGTTAGCGCCAGGGCTGAGGAAACTGGCCCGACGGTACAATATCAAAACAAAATTTCAACTTATGATAGTTCTACCCATCATTAAAGATCATTAGGTCAATAAAACAATATGATCTTTAAAATAATTAAATAAATAATTGAATAGGTTAGTTAGGTCTCTGCAGCACATTTCAGAAGAAGAGGAAGGTTTCTTCTTTTAGCGTTGCTCAAGTTTTTGCTATGCATGTGACATTGTCTCGGGATCGGGAGCGGATGCATCTCTGTTTTGATCAATTTAGCAAGCAGGTGGTTTCAGTAATGTGTAGAAATGTATTCCTACTTAGGTAGGAACACGGTTCGTGGTTATGTACACCCACTGTCTACAACAAAATTCCAACCTTGCAATCCGTGAATAGATGCGCCGAACAACCTTTTCTTCTAGATCATCGCCACTTCTGACCAGATTGTGTCTTGTCACCCTTTGGGTATTTAAATTCCTTATAAACTACTAATTTAAATCTCCTCTCACTAAACATAGAATACATTGCACCGCACTAAACACTTGTACTACACTACGCTGCGACTGTAAGAGAACTGAGGATAAATCCACTGGTTGAGGTATAAGGGTTAGCACAGTAGTGTAGCCAGAATTTTGAAATGGGGGGGGGGGGTTACCGGAGCTTTTTGGACCCTTTCAGGGGGCCTGGGGTATAGAATTTTGGGATTTTTTATTTTAAAAACGTGATTTGAGGCTCAAAAACAGTAATTTTGTACGAGTATTTATTAAAATAAAGTATATAAATTGGGTAAAGTAAAAGCTTAAATTTAATAAATCATTGCTTTTCCGAATCTTTTGCTTATGAACTTAGAACCACTTTTCGTATATTGTTAGTTCGTTAATTAGTTGTAAATAAATTTGAATGTATAAAATTAAAAAATACTTCTTTATAGTGTCAATTTAATAAGGTATAGTGGTTTCAAATTAATACTACAAAGTCTGTTTCACTATTAGTGTTTATTTTCATTGCATAATAACAGATACATTTTTACAAGTTACAACGGTCTGTTCTATAAAAGCTACAAAACTTTATATGTAGCTTTACCGCCCTTGTCACCGACGCGACTGGGTTAGCAACCTTGTCAGGAAATCCAACAACTACCTGCCTACTGCCCTTCGGACCAGTTTAACCCCAATCATTCTCCACGGAACAAAAATACCTTTGACCATCGGACCAGTTTAGTACAACCCGGAAAATCTGTGTTATGTTATGTTTTCCTTTACGAACAATGCATTTAAAATTAGGATTGAGGCAGACTAAGGCTAACTTCCTTGCAGTTTTCTTGATTCAAAATATTTCAAATGAGTAAATTTTAATAAATCGTTCAATTGAAATAAAATTATTTTACTATGCAAAAAAACTAATTGAATTTATGGAAGTATCGGTTAAAATAGATTATGTGTATGTATAATTTGTATAAGAAAATAAAACTCGTTGGTATGGGTTTTTCGTATAAAAAATCCGTTATTCTGAAATTACACAATTCATATCTTTCGTAGAAAGTAATACTAAACAATTATCATTGGTTGTACGTAAAATTCGTAAGTATACAAAGTTGTTGTAATCTTTAATTTTTTACAATTAAGAATACTATTGAAGCCAAACTAAGTTTCATAATTAAACATTGTTGCTACAATTCTCATATTTTATAAAAAAATCTTTATGTTTACATTAATTGAGCATAAGCCTTCTTTCAGTTCATTTAGAAAATCTTCCAACTAGGGCACTTAGTTTTTTGAAAACTAGTTTATAGCTGCGGAGAGGAACGGTGGGGGAGGCCGGGGATGGGATGTCGCACAGGATTACCAAACTTCAACGAGTTAAAGAATAAAATGACGTAGACTACTTCATTCAGTCCGTTCGTTTAGCCAAATGATATCTCATAATAAGTAAATGTAACAACTATTAAATTGGAAAATAATTTTAACGTTAACCTTAATAAAGTAAAATAAACAACATAGTTAAAACATTCTTAACATAAATGACTTATAAAAAGAGGAAGAACTTTACAAAATAGTAGAAATGAATTATTTGTGTATTCACCACAAACATAAACTAATATTAAATTTATAAACAATGTTGGGGGGGGGGGGGCACGTGCCCCTCCGGCGAGACGCCTATGCTAGTAGGATATTTCTAAACAACGGTATTATTAAACTGGGATATGGACCTATAGTGTAAAGTACGACACTATAAAGAAGGAAATTTTTGAACAATGACATTGCTAAATTAGAATAAATTATGTAAACTACGACATTAGTAAACTAGGAGATTCGTAAACTAGGACATTTATCAACTATGTTATTTATTTGAAAAATAGGATTAATAGTTAAGATAATATTAAATTAGGATTAAGGAAACCAGCATAATAGTAAACTAGGGTATTCATAATTTATGTTATTAGTAAACTAGGGTTTTAGAAAACGGAGATATATAAAGTAGGACATTTGTCAACTATGGAATTTATTTGCAAACTAGAATTAATAGTTAAGTAAGATATAGTAGTAAATTAGGATAAATGTAAACCAGGATAATAGTAAACTTTATAGTGTATTCATAATTTATGACATTAGTAAACTAAAGTATTAGTAAGCTACGATATATATAGACTAGGAAATTTGTTAAACTATGCTATATGTAATTTAGGATACCGTATTAATATACACACTAAGGTAATAGAAAATGTTTTAAAATAGAATATTATTAAGGTAGGATAATAGTAAACTAGGACATTAAAAACTGTGATATTAGTAGTCTATGAAATGATTAAACTAG
>JAGFPH010000152.1:492395-503986 GCA_018207615.1 Philaenus spumarius
TAAAATAAGTGAGTGATTGATCAAAATGAGTTGTACAACTTCATTTATAGAAGTGATACTAATTCGTTTAACTTCGTAAACATTCGTACATCTTCATATCTATTCTAATATTATGAAAGACGTAAAATTTGTTTGTTTGTTTGTAGTATGTAGTGGGTAATCTCTGGAACTACTGAAGCGATTGAAAAAATAGTTTAACTAATAAAAAGCTACTATATTCCTGAGTAACATAGGCTTTAATTAATTTTGATAAAAACATTTTTATTTCAATATTTGTAAATTAAGTCGGAAAGTTTAGGTTAGGCCTAGAGTGATGAACCAACACATGTATTTAAATTTATTTCCATAGCAACCAATTGAATAAAATAATAGCTAAAACAGCTGTTTGCTCCAACATATTTTTCAAAACCACTTCTGAATTTCACCTTGTAAAAATTACTTAATATAGTAATTAAATTCTTAAAAGTTAATTAGATTTAGCCTCCTCACCTCCTGTTGGTGTAATCATACAGAAATATTAATAAAAATTGAGTACCCTATAATATTTCTCTAAAGATGAAACATTTATTTTTGTAATTCAAACTACATATATTATATTTTGTTTTAATAACAATTTGTAAATTGTGTTTTTTTTTACAAAGGAGGTAAAAAAATCCATAGGCCCAAAATATGTAGATCCGGCCCTTGATCATGTTGTATTAAACATTTTAAACGTAACGTGCACAGGTTGACTCACGGATACTAGCTAGTATCCGTGGGTTGACTGAAGTAACGTAATCTCTTATGTAGCCTACATGTTGAGTTTCCACAATAATATTCAATAGTTTATTTATAGTTAAACACTGAAATCTACATTTTCTTCTTGAATAATGTGTTTAAGGGCAAATTAGTTTTGCACAATGTGTGATATAACATGTTAAAATGTATACATGTTATTTGGACTTTTACAGAAACATGTATATTAAATTAAATCGAGCTTATGCGTAGAAATCGTCTTTTTTCTTTATTAGTCTAGTCACCTCACCTAAATGAAATGTTTAGTAACGATTCGGTATAGTTTGATTGGAATTAATTTATAGAACTTCAATAAAAAATGTATGTTTGTAATTGCACCTGCTTCCCTGAGTAAGTTGCATATTTGCGAGTATGCAGATGGACCTACCCTTCTCGTCAAACCCCTACAAATGCCTAGATAAAGTATAATGTAGAAGAGATTTTCTGTAGAATAAGTTGCACTTTGGGGGATAGATTGATTGGTTGCATTATTAAATATTAGTATGGGCTATTATTATGCATATATCGTCACTGTTTAGCAAAAAGTCACTAACAATCAAAAAATATTAATAATATATTTAAGTAACGTAGTGAGTTTTACCTGGATACCAAATAAAATTAGACAAAATGCAATTAGTGACTTTTAGAATATCTCATTCTATGGACTGTTTTATGAACTTTAGAAGAAAAATATATATTTCTTAATGAGAAATATTTTCTTGAATATCATTTTTTCAGTAGCTAGATGTGCATTTAAAATACATATTTACTTTGCAAAAGATTAGTACTATATTTCAATTAATTTAAATAACATAGGACAATTAATGACGAAATTCTCTTAAACAATTTCGCACAGATATTGAATATCTGTGATAGCACCTGCCCTTCATTACCAATATACATTTAATTCTGATTAGTTAATTCATTATCGCATGAAAGATAAGGAGTTAACTAAATGCTATACAAAGGCATATACAAATGATAGAGACCTACTACTAGTGTTATAGCATCAACGTTAAACGTGGATCCCTTTCCGTCTTAGTTACGCAGTTACCACTTGGCCAACTAGGCCTTAGATATGGTATTCGTTTTTGAAAGTATAATTTTGAATAAATAACATTGTGAACACAACAAAAATAATTTGTGTAGCATTTGCATCAAACAAAAGCTTTACACATTTAAATTTTAACATATTGATTTGTACGAAAATTAAAACTATTAAAACAATGGATTGATACCATAAAGTAGTACTTTCTAAAACCCGTTTACTCCGTATCTGGGGCATGTTGATAATTCATTGTCAAATCGAAAAATATTACAAGAACTTTGGCAAATTTCTGAAACCACTTTTAAATATCTTCATATAATTAAGCAGACATTGACGTTTGGTATGATTCTTAAGTGTTCGATATCGTTGGGATTGTAACAATCCAAGAATTTCACAGACCAACTGTAATTGTTAATTTTCTAAATAGCAAAGTTAATTTGTGATTAAATAACCACGCATACAAATTATTGTCTTTGTATCTGTTGATCATCTCTGCAGCTGTGGCTACTTTGCAAAAAAGCACGTTTGATCATGCACAGCGATCTTGTCAGTTCAGTAAAAATATCTTGAAGAGATTTTATATCTGATGAGCTGCTTTTTGGGAAATTAGAAATACTGATTCTCTTAAAATTTCTTTTAAGACAATACATTTAATGATTTAAATAAAACATATTTCTTTTGGAACTTTTTATTTATAATAAACCTTATACATTTAGTTATCATAGCGAACAATATAATAACAGCTTATTTAATTGTCAGTTACACAATTTCGTTGTTACACTTTTTTTAAACAGTAAACATTTTGAAAAGTGCTTTAAACTAGATACCATATACTTGAACCAAAATATTTGAAACTATTTGTCTATATGATTATAAAAAAGGACTTGTAAGAAAAAGACTTTAAAATCTTGCTATTGACTATGAAAGTTTTGTACAGTAGTAATCCTATCTGGAGACATTATTTCTCAACATTATATTAGAGCAAATTATAATATGTCAAATGAAAGCTACAAATTGAGAACCAAATTAATTATCGTTCATTTATTTCTATATTTTTGAGAAACTATTGTTTTAATTGTTTCAAAAATTCCAATTATGTTAAATTTAACGTCAGTCCATTCTAATTTGTTGATGATTTCAGGTTTTCATGTGCGGACGACACTGTCTTAACTTATGATGATTCCTGCAATGAAATTGGAACAGGGATAAAAATCGTGGAGTTATAAAACACTAAATTCGGATATTTTTTTAGAAGATTACCGCCATGAATGTTGAAAGCAGGAAAACATACTGTGACTAAAGACAAGTTAGAACTTCAGCTATATATTTATATTCTTTGATGCTTTCATTTCTGTAATATAAATAACTTAATTAATGTTACTAACTTATATGTTTACAAAAGGACCGCCACTCTGTGAAGGTATGTGGCGCAGCAGGAACAACAACGAAAATTTGTTTAAAGAAATATGGTGGGACATGAATTTGTTCTAGCCTCCAGAAGATTAAACAATTAAGTAATACGTATTATTTTACTTCAATATATAAACTAGTTAACAGTTTCGTTAATTTTTGCTACACTGATTCTATATACAAATTTGTAAGAGTGGAGGTCCTCTTTTAGAAAGACCCGTAATAACTGTGCCAATTCTTGTCCAAAAATACTATACCTCGCCCTATGAAGTTTTTCTTTATTTAAAAAAGGAAAACACTTGCTTTGGTCTGGTGAAAGAGTAGCCTACAACCAGATTGTTATTTACAATTTGCTATTCTTAAAGGCTCAACACTTTCCCACACGGTTAATTAATAGCCTACACTTTCATACAGATTGCCTTAACTCTGATCAAATAGTATCATCTTCTAAATTCAATAAATACTCAGAATAAATAGCTAAGCAAACGAACGACGCTGACGCGTTTGTGTTAAATATTCCCAAGCTATAAAATAGACTAATTTCTTTCGTAATAAAAAAAATACAAGATTGCTCACCTTATTATTGACAAAGGCTGCTTAAATTTGCTTGGGTATGATCAATTCAACTTATATTAGATATTTTTAAACTGTATATTTCGTAAAAGAATGGTTCTCCAACGAACACTATTTTTGATCAAGAGCTTAATCTCTTGAGAGGAATTTCCTCTAGGTATTTACGAGAATTCATTCTTCAATTCTAGTCCATGTCTGCTGATTGTGTTTTCTTCACCCCACAAGGTGTGTACTAATAACAGATAATTTCATTTCTTTATTAAATGATTTATTACTAAATTTTGACGGTCAAATTGCAATTATCAACGAAATCTGTAAATATTTAAGTCCTGCTTTATGAAGGCTTTAACTGGATTTGTGATTGCCTCTAATCACTTTCTACGTTTCGTAGTTGTATATAAAACTGAGAATTAATAAGTGCCTGATAAACGTATTAAGATGTTCATCTAAACTAAAAGTTTAATTTGGAAGCTCGTAAAATCAAGTTATCTAGTCATTCTTTTTAACTAATAGTATATTAAAGTTTAGTGGAGAAACAGAAAGTCCGATTAGTAAAGGCGCTAGTCCAGTCTGTCACAGTTGGAACCTTCATAAGGTCGAACTTAGTTCCTGGCTATCGATTTACTCTGTTCTTCCTGACTTCATTAGCCTAACTGGTCATAAAGTTAAGAGATTAACAAAATTTTAAATATCTTAGATTTAAATAGATAATTCTAATAGCACAATCACAAGCCCTTAGATATGAGTAGCAGCTTCTTAAAAAGAAAGTACCTTAAAAGAAAGCATAAATAATAGATTAATGAATTACATCTATTCGCGCAACAGACGGGTTCAGTGATTTTGTTATAAAACAAACATCTACAGCTGGTAAATCAAACCTATAGGAAATGTGATATTGTTTATATTATAAATTAGCAAACCTCAAATCCATCAAACTATAGCACGTTCATTGTGTTGTTCAAGTACCTAGAGACCGGTTTGTAGCAACTCCAAGACATGGAGGCCAGTTCACAAGGAAACACTCGCGCAGTTGCTATAGTAAACTTAATGGAATACCTATTCAGTGTGCACAAATTTCGGAAGGCGATAGGAGGCAGAAAAATAGGCCAACAATTTAAAATGTTGTAAAAGGTTTTTATGTAATTTATAATTTTGTTTAAAATCGATGGTTGCGTTTGGCATTTTGAAACTTTTTTGAACTATTATAACAATGATTTTTAAACTACTTGAATGGGAAAAAGATCTTCGAAATTTGGTACCGATATCTCTAGTTATATTTGATTATTGTAAACATACAAAATGGTGAGGAAGTGTTATAGGACATATTTATATAACCTGTTTTCGTTTTTTTTTGTGTCCTTTTATCAGCTGCTGAAGTTTGGCCAGTTATTTTATGTACACCCCTACCCCTACGTAATGATTGTAAAAACAGAAATTATGACAAAACTAATATGCAACTTAAAGCCTTCGTGATAATGAAAACGTAAATTCCTATTTAAAACCGCAGGACGGCGAGTCAAATGGCATGATGAGAAAATAGGTTTAATATGATATTAAACTTTCAACTGATTATTGTTTCAATTTCTTGTTGTCTAGGTACAAGAATAACATTTAGTAACAAACCTGTGAAATGTCTTATGTAAAATTTTATTATAAAATTTAAATTATTTATGGTGTAGTAGATTTTAGTATCTACCCTTATTCGATATTGCAACTAAACTAAAAAAGAAAAAAACTGTATTCGTAAAATTGACAAACATTAAAATAATGATAGCAACGGAAATTGCCAGAAATAATATACTTATATTGATATTTTTAAGGGTTTTTAGTATTTTTAACTTTAAATCTAAATATCGTAAAGTTGTCAGTTTCTAGATGTACACTTTGAAACACATATATTTTGTTTAACAAATATTACAAATTTGTATATAAGATTGAGATCACAAAGCGGTAGAGTGGCGTGGGGCGTTGGATCTTGATGAGTTCTACTCAATTTTCTTGTATCCACATAATATGTAGTTATTTAAACTAAAACTACCCTCTAACCAGTTCCTAGTCTGCTAATGTACTTCTACGAAAGCTATTTTGAAAGTAAACTAAACCTAATTAACTAGCATTCCTTTTACTACGCGCAACATTTTAACATTTCTGTTTAAACGGTGATGTTTGTGGTACAAACATACTCGGGACTTGTGTATTTTGTCCAGTCCTAGCTTTTCTGTCAACAAAATATTGATAAAATTTACTTGTCATCTCATGTGGAACTTCAATGCATCGCAACTCCGTAGTTTTTGTATAAATGTAAATACACAGCTCTACTAAAAATCAACAAAACGTCAAATTTGCCTTGAAATTGAAATATTATTTACACAAGTCTAATGTAATTCATACGCAGCACATCAATTTTCTACTGGTCTTTCGATACACAACTCGAAATAAATTTAATTGAAATAATTTCTAAAATCTTTAGTTTATTTTGATTGGATTATTAATAGCTACGGTTTGTTTATTCTGTTATTTTAAGTCGTATGTGTTGATTGTTATTATTTCATAATTCAAACCATTCATTAGAATGGAACCGTTCTTAAAAGTAAATCTTCCCTCTTATGATTGAGTTAAGTGTAGGCTTATCTACTAGAATGATAACAAAGGTCCTTTGAAGAACGAAAAGTTTACAAAACCAAATATCTGCAGATAATTGTTTGTACAGAAAAGATTAATTGTTATCAATTTGATTTTCTTGTTGCAATTTGACAATAATTTATTTGAAAAAAAGTTATTACAGACAGTCATTTCTTAATTAAATGCTGTTGTACCTGCCTTCACCAGTGTTAAGCTTATCCAGGAAATCATTAGTTGAAAGTGAAACGTACTAATATTTTTAAATATGTACCTAAAATTCTGTCCACCATGTTGATCTGCATGACAAGGCATCTTCATAGACATACTTCTTATCTATATTTTAAAATTACTACTATTAATATTTGTTATAGGTTAAATTTCTACAATTTTCATATTAAATTCGTACAGACTGTTTTATAAGTATAGAGACAATGGCAATTTATTGGAGTCAGGAATAAATATGGCTCTACATATTTTAAAAAAGTCTGTCATATTGAATCAAGACTGCAGCAGACTGGACTAACGCATTTAGATAAGGTCCAACCGAAACGACCGACCGACCGGTACGACAAAAGCTGCAATTTTGAGGAGGTGTGCAGAAAATAAAACTCAAATGGAGAATAGTTTCGATCCGGTCGCAGTAACGATGGCACTCGATAACACCGGCCGATACGACACGCCGCGGATTGTACAAAAGTTTTTTCATTCCGACTTTTTTCAAAACGGCAAAAGTCCGTTGACGGTCGGTCGTACCGGCCGGTGTATTATAGTGTGCGCACCTCCATAAATAAACATGCATTTGACTTTTTTTAAAATCTCGGTCGGTCGTACAGGTCGGTGCAGTGTGCAGTATTTACTCGCGCATATTTTTTTATAGGAGGGTAGACATTTTGTAATACATGATTTTATCTGAAACGTTGCATGAAAAACGACCGTGACAGAATTTTTACGACAAATGCCTTTGTTTTCGAGATACAATTACTCAAATTTGCAATGAGAGGTAATCCGTTAAAATAGCCTGATTAAATTACTACCTCAACTGGTATTATTTTACAAAGAAGCACTTTGAGTATTTATTATTTGAATTGTTTTCAAAATGTATTTTATTCGAATTTCAAAATCCATAATATATGTATTAAAATTAATTCTTATTACTTTTAAAGTAAATAATAAAGTTTGTTATTGGCTGTACTCTACAGGAAAACACAATAGAAAAGTTTCAACATCGCATTTCATCCCGTTTTATTGTTAACCTGATTTTCTCATTGCAACTTTGAAAATTTATAAAATAGATGATGTAAAAATGTTTAAATGCTATTTCCTACTTATCATTATTCTTGCGGATAATTTACATATTTGTCTTAATTGCAGATTAGGATTAGAATGGATTCGTGTAAGAAAAGTAAATACTGTAATAGTAGGGCCTAAATTATAAAAAGAGTAAGAATGTTAGAGGAAGGGAGGGCGGGCACAAGTAGGTACCGCTTGTGAACTGCTCCGTAGGCAAGCAAGAGCTCTTAGAGTCAGACACTCTCAACACTTGAAATCAAGGTGGGTGGTCTTCAGGTAACTTTGGTTCACATGTACCCTTCTCCGCTAAAACCTTAAGTCAACACATACAACCCAGAATATTAATTAAAACTATCTGTAAGGCATTGTTTGAACAAACTCAACGGTAAAATGTCTTTGGTCCCTCAAGGAAAAGCCGCTTCCTCCAGGAAGTCCTCTGCTGTCCAATTGTAGAATTATTGACAAATAGTACAGTCATGTATACAATACAACTTATGGAATTTGAAGAGATGTAAGAATAAGTGTACAATGTTTATAGCTTTCAGTCAATTAAAATAACGTAGTATATTGGTCACCAGTCTAATTAACTATAATAATAATTAGTTATTTGTAGCTCAAGTATAAATGATGTCATTTTGTTAATAAAATGGGTTTGAAACATAAATCTTGTGTTTTTTAAATTATTTTTAGATTAATACCTATAGAAAATTACCCAACTCAATATTAACATAGGCCTATGTTAATATATAATTGTAATAAACAATCACATTTTTGCAAAATAAGAACTAAGAACTAAAAAAAAAATAGTTATTAAGATGAACTGACAAAGAAATAGTTTTTAATCGTTTTCATATGTCATTTAACATGGAAACTAACAAATTGTTATAATTTTCTGGTGAAATAAACTTCGTTAACGACAAAAGGCGACTAATTAATTATTTAATAGATTTTTTAAACACATTTTATTAAACATATATGTATGATGCGCATTCGATAGGCCTATTCATAAACAGCTGAGTAAGAATGGACATAACAATAAATAAATTGACATTTTTAGAAATAGATTCTTTTATACAAATGGGATTATGTACAAGACTGAAACTTATTACTCAAATATTTGTTTAATTCTTTTTGATACCAGGAGGTGGCTAGACATCAATTTCTAAGGTGGTTGCACACACATAGGCAAACGTGTTAAACAACCTGCTTTAAAATTATATAAATTTAGTTAAATAAATATTTGTTTTGACTGTTATCACATTTTGTATAAATATAACGTTTTAAGTAAAATAGTGAACGTGTTATTAAGTGTAATGGTGCAATGAGTGTTAAGAAGGTAAACGTGAATAAGATGATTTAAAAAGTTCAATGACTTTAGGTCTCTCTCAATCATTCTGTAAGTTAGGTAGACGTCAAAAGGTAGTTTAGTTGCTATCAAAATTGTGACGTTGTTTGTAATAATTGCTGTCCTGAGAACTAACTTTTGTTCGTGAATTTGATACATTGAGAAAACGTAAAGGAGGAAAATTTGTTTCATATTTTTTCACTTCGTTGGCAGTAAACTACTTTTCTTAGAACGAATAATTATTAAATTTTATTTATTTTTCAACCTTGATCTTTCTTTTTCTCAGAAATGTAGAATCCATGTTAACTAAAATACACATGGAAAACATATTTGGAATTTTATGTTTTCTCTACTTTTTAATTGTATCTGAAAAACACAAGATGTTCTTTTCTAATCCAAGAGACACTGGGAACTGGTTGTATAAATATTAATTAATTTTAGTTTGTATTATATTATTCCTATTCACAATTTAGCATAAATACATGATTTAGATATTTACAAGTTGAGTTTTAAAAAGTTACTATTATTTTTAATATTTTCTAAAAATGAATCTGTTTAAAATTATATTTAGAAATACAAACTAAGGATCTAATCTAAGAGGTATATAACTTGCTTACAAAATCAAAAGGAGATTATTTCACAACTTAAGAAAGGAAAGAAATGTATTTGTAACCATCCAGAAAAAAATGTTTTACCTCGTTAGAGTTCATTTTAAATAAGTGTGTAGGTACTCTGTAGAAAACTAAACAAATAAACACAAAGACTCTATAAAATAAAATGTGATAGCAAAACCGGCTCTTTTTGTAAAAAAACCGGCAAAGAAGTAAACTTCAAATTACTTTTTTTCGCGTTTTAGATATATTTAAGTCTTTTAAAATTTAGTGTTCATAAACATCAGACCAAAGTGTTTGAGCTGTAGAGTTTAGGACAAATAGAAATTAGACCAAAAATCAATAAAATGTTGTAGATAGTCTAAAATATTCAGATTGAAGTTTTAAATTGCTAACCTAATGTTTGCAACCGAGATCGAAAGACTTATAAAAAAGGTAAATTTATATTTGTTCTATTTCAATCTGTTCGGTGGTATTTGGATTTTATGTACAGTATATAGATTTGTACAAAGGTTTGTAAAATTAGAGATTTCGTACCTATTATATTTATTTCTTCTTTATGTTTTTAATTTTGATCAAACTAAATTTTTAAATGCACCTTAACTAAGTTTTATTTGGTTCGTAGTACCAGTTTTTAATTTGTTTGTTTCGATAAAAAACTTTTACTGGTTACAATTTTATAATTTATGCTGAAAGTATTGTTTATGCTTTATTACAATTTGCAAGCAAAATGTAGACTCTATTATTTTGACACATATTAATATTTAAAATATTTGAAAAAGTAAGGGATTGAACCAAGAATCCTTATACCTGAAGCCCAAGACACTTACCATTCATCTACCGTTGACACAGAGTGAAATTCGAACAATTTGAGTAATATACATTGTGACTCGTTTACGAGGTAAATAATAATATTAAAACAAAAGTCATTATACATACGTCGTTTTTCCTGACTTCAAGGAATGTTTATGCCAAATTTGAAGAAAACAACTCTTTTGACGTAATCGTAAACAGACAGACTGACGAAATGCGGAACGTTTTTGAACAGGACTTCGCTTACTCTCTCAGTCAACTATTGAATCGCAGCATTCTATAGTGGTGTTTAGCATGTTGCATCAAGAAGTGGTTATATAGTAAACTGACTGATGTTAACAAAAAGGTCACTCTGAACCTGCTTCTATATTCTACATAATGTGGGCTCAAACTCGTATTTTGAGTCCTCGACTAATTATCCTACACAAAAATGACAATGCTGGTTTAAAAAAAAATGTAGATCTTAGAATTAAAAGTTTAAAACTAAGACAACCCGTTGCAGTTAACATATTTCTCACAAAGATAGCAAGAAACAAAAACTTACATAACAGATTTTACATCCTAAACAAACTGGCGACATGAATAAACGTTAAATCTTCAAGAATATCCAAATTAGGAAACAGTATTAAATAAGAAACTAATCACGAATATTTATAATACTGTATTTGTATATCAATACAATAATGTTAGTAGTTAATCTTGCTGATGCTACCTTTGTCTCTGAGCCGCATCTTTGCTCCCCCCCCCCTCACCCATCCGGAACAATGTAAAGAAAATGTCAACACTTTGCACGGTTTCCTCTTCAAACTCAAGGAGTTCTTCTTCACAAAAGAGTGATCTTTCTTTAGTTTAAAGCATTTTTATTTTATATCTTTGAATTTGCTTTATTTTATTGCTAAATCTGTACTCTTGTTTTATTGCATTTACTAAAGTTACATTTTTCATAAAGTTGGAAATATAAATTTAAATTATTGTTAACTTGTATCTTTGATGCTAGTAGTATTAAATATAGTAATACATTTTGTATTATTACGAATAGCATTAATTAATAATAATGGTGCGGATAAAAATATAACAACATTTAAAATAAGAATTCAATAAGATA
>JAGFPH010000152.1:525429-557692 GCA_018207615.1 Philaenus spumarius
TATCACAATTTATTCTATGCACAAAATTGTTGAACAATGTTGAACATTTAAAAAGTTTAAAGATTACGTAATGAAAGATTACGTTACAAAATAAATTTAAAAAATATCTAATGAATTTATTGTAAACATTAAAGTTAAAATTGACATTAAACGAAATTAATGTTCAGGTGTTGTCGCAAGATGAGCATCGCTTTTGATAAATTTGCCGCCCGTCCTATTTGCAAAGCATTTTAAATAAAACAACTTGTTTTCCGACGAGGTTTGTTTGTGTAGTATAATTCTGCCCTGAACGAGGGAAGAATCTAGAGTAAACAGATTGCAGAATGAATGATATGTACTCAGGGACGTTTTTATTGAGGCGACACTTCACTCTCACCTACCTCTCTCTGTCACTATTTGCTCGACTCAATTGATTCTCTACTTTTTATCTCAATTAAATATTCCGTTACAAATGTTTAATATGTGTTGTTTTGAGAATTCAAAGGTTACATTTTATTTTCTACTGAAGTGTAATGAACAACTTTTATTTTCAAGTGTTAATAGGAGGAGAGTTTTGTATGTTGGTGTTGTACATGTTCTTTGTTAACTGGTTTACTTTTACATTAAGTAGAACTAAGCAACTAACCAATTAAAGATCAAGAAAGTAAACTTTTCGTCTTATTTTTTCACTATTATTAGGACTTGAGTCTACACTTGTAAAAAGCTGCATGATAAATCTCATATCAAAAAGTATTTTGAACCTCTACAAGAGCTACAACAACAGTTCAACGAATGTAAAACAAAAAATCACTTGTTCAACTAAAACGGTTATTGTAAGAAACCCGTAATTTATGGACACATGTTCTTGAGGAATTTGTGTAGATCTTTTTATTCCCATCATTGTTTCACTTATTGTTTTGATGTACCTTTAACGGTTTATCTAGTAAGGCACTAAAACAGTCACTAATCCAGTTTAATTTTGAAACCGGAGAAGTGGATTTCGACTGGTTCGATAAGGGTTTGTACTGTCAGTAGTTTCGAAAGCTTAAGCACTAGATATTCTACACATATTATGTGTTACTGGAATACACAAATTATAACACCTTTGAGTTAATACACATTGCCACATTGAACTACTACACAGGAAGTAGACGACTCCCTTCCCTACTTCTAACTATAGAACTGTTGAATTGTTGTATCGCGCAGGATATATTAGTGTTTATGTTAATTTACAAATTTTGAGACTTTTGCATGTCAGTGGATTTATGATCTAAGTTCTTTGTTTTTACCAAAATTATATTAATTACATATCGCACCAACACTTCATATAATAAACTGAACTAACAATTTACACGATAACAATAATCGTAGAGAAAATAATGTAAACATTGTTTGTGCGGGGCACTAAGAAGACTTCCAAACACAGCACACTGTATTATTGTACACAGCATGAATGAAAAATGTAAGTACCACTAACATTAAAGGATTTTAGCTGTAGTACTTTCGGAAATGAAGGAGTAAATTATTCTAAAATATCTTGACAACTGTTTATCACAAAATTCTTTAAAAAGAGTTTTCGTTCCTTAAATAAAGTTGTTTTAAACAATAACTATAGTATATTACAATATTTTGTTTTTGAACCTAAAAATGTATAACAGGGGTCCGTGCTTTCGGCAACTTTATTTCTGATTTTTATAAATGATTTGCTCGAAGAAAATTTTGAGGGAATAATCAGCGCCTTTGCTGATGATATCGCTCTGCGGTTTGTGAGCAGCACCTGGGAATTGGTGAGACAGAACATGATTACTGACTTAACAATTTTACAGAATTGGTGTTCAAATAATGATATGATCGTTACTGTGGAAAAACCCAAATACGTAGTTTTTTTATTTGAGGGGGTTCCAATTTGGGGAGACTTTTATCCATCACAATAATATGTGTCTTGGTCCTGATTTTTGTTTGTGTTCGTCCGTCCAGCAAACCGATGATATACAGTTTTTAGGCATTTATCTTGACAGCAAAATTACATCGAAGAAACACATTCGACAATTAAACTCTAAATTACGTTCATATATAAGGAAGTTCTATTATTTGAGAAACATCTGTAACTTAAAAGTACTATGAATGTTATATCATGCGTTCATACATTCCTGATTACAATACGGAATAGAGTGCTGGGGAGGGGCTTGTATGGAGGCTCTAATTGTCACCAAAAAACATTATTTATCCGAATTCTACTTTTCAGGTGTAAGGGCCACCATTCTTTTCCCTTATTTCAACAACTAAATATATTGCCTCTGAAACATTTATTTATATATAAAGTCCTACAGATTTTTTACAGCAGGAGCGGAAATACTTGCTATGTCCAAATTATTTATGTAACAAGGAGTACTGCCCAGATGCACAAAAAAAGACCAAAAGTGAATAAAATCTGCTACAAAAAGTATTTTTTATATATCGATCCAAAAGTATTTAATAAATTGCCATTGCAGATCAGGAAAAAACCAAGCATAGGACTAACCAGGATGACCGTATGGAGGAGGTTACAATAACCGGAGGGGGGGGGGCATGGAAAAAAATTAAATTAAGATGCAAATTAACACTTTTAGGCTTTCCAAAAGTACTTTAAAATGATATAGGTATGTATACTTTTCCACTTCTAATAATTGTGATTCAGGCCCATTTTAGAATAATTTAGAATAGCAACCATGACACATCCCCCGCCAAATCTTTCCCAAGCCTCTAACCTCATAGGCCCGGACACACACGGCGTTTTTTTGTCTTCTGCAGATAATCATAAAAGTTAAAGAGTGCTCACGGTAAAATTTCCGACGCCGCGCCGTTTAAAATTCTTATTGGGATTCATCAATCACGAAGTGTGTTATGTAATATATTATTTATTTTAATGTTTTATTGACATGAAAAGAGAGCAACCCTCGCTTTATTGTTATTCCCTCACCAATTGAAAAGGAAGCAAAAAGTACACATATTTGGGTTCATCCAATCAATAAATAAAAAAAGATAAGATTTTGGAGCATTCTACACTGTGTTTCCTCATTTGAGGAACTAGAAGAAACATTTTTCAATTAAATAAGAAAGTCGGTTTCTGCACACGGCTGAAGCATAGTATTCTACGAAAAAATACTAAAATAAGGGAAATTGGCGTGCATTTGGTCACGTTCCCCACTGTTTCGGCGGAGACGGTGGGGAATCCGTCGATTGTAGTGGCAGCTAGCTGCTACACAGCTACCGTCAGCGGTAAATAAACCGATCGTTGATTTTTCCGACCAATATGTAGGCCTATGCTCTAATATTGTATTTCGTGCCACTGTTATTGATATGACGGAGACGGCAAATAATCCGTGGCGGACAAAACTCCGTGTGCTGCCTCTAGATACTATACTTCGATACACTTCACTGCATCTATATAAAATAAAATGTCAGTGCCCAATTTGACCAAATATAATGTTAGCAATATTACATTGATAATTTATTGTAGCTTGACATTTGCATAAGTGTTAAAAACAAGTTACTCTTAAGAGCGTATTTTAATGTAAACAAAGTGCAAAATATTTTGTACAATGGGGGGGGGGGGGGTATTATACACCCCCCCCCCGGGTTACGCCTATGGAACCAAGGATAGTAAAGTATATGTCGTGAGTGAAGGGTTGGTTAATCTGGTGTAGTGAATGTTTTATGTATTTGGTTGGAATGCATTTGTTTATATGTATGGTAGTTCATAGAAGTTTGAGTGTATGCGAGTATGTATGTAAGCAATTGTGTGTTTGGATATAGTTTGTTTGGTTTAATCATGTATGCAGAGGCCTGCGAATAAAATATACCACCGCAGAGGTAGCAGCATTATGTCAAATGTTAATTATAAAGGTAGACTAATTATTTTGTATTTATTTCTGTTTTTATTACTTTTATTATTTTGTATTTAGTTTTTTTCAAACTAACCATCGATTACTGGAAGAGATGGTTAATTTCCCAACCAGTAAAATGTATTTATTATGTATGTAAATAATTGGAGGAAAATAAATATTATTATTATATGTAAGTTTTAATGTAGGCCTACTGGTTCTGTCTTCTAACTATATTTTACTATATTTCAAGTTAAAGCTGTGTTTTTATTCCTACTTATTGGACGACATCTAACGAGCGATGTTAATCTGAAACGCGTAACATAAAGTTACAAGCATGTCTCTTGATGGAGTAAGTAGGCTGCAATAAAATTTGAACTATAATCTGTGACTTGTATTGTATAGCAATACTCAAAGATGAGATAAACAAAAATGTATAGTAAAATAATGTTTTTTTGGGACAGACTGATGGACTGATAGAACGATTGATACCATAAAGGTATTGATTTTTATTTTTATGGTACGGAAGCTTAAAAACAAGACGAAAGTTAATCACTGCTCATTATTAACAAAATGGCATAAGTCGTGTTTGAGTTTTTGACAAAACAAACAACCCTCTTCTCTTTATAATTTAGTATAGATTATGAGGTTGTGGTGTACGGATAATCAATCTGCTAATTTTTTAAGTAAGACTCTTGAAAGTGATTTTCAAATTTCAAAAAAGGTAATGTGTATGTTTTTTCTTTTTTTCAAAAAATGTCAAGCTAACAGCAAAATTGAAAGTTAATTGTAATATTAATTTGAGTTTTACTATCTTTAGATCCTTAAGTTAAATGGTTCAGCACAGACGTGACAGATTTATTTCATTATTTTCAGTACCGATTTTAGATGTATTAGAAACTTAAACTTGGCAAGTAAGTAGGTAGTTCGAGGCTGAAGACACTGCGATTGAAGAATTCTTTTTTTTGTAAGATTAAAAGTTATTTTGACTGAGTTACTATAATTTAATTTTAAAATTTTCCAGTCATAAAATATCATATCACTCCTCACGCGTCCAAAACCTTAAAAACCTTGTATTTGTTTCTTAGAACCAACTCTTTGTTCTCTGGCTCTGTGTTCCAATCAACCAAATTACTTATTTTTATATTTTTTGTTTGTATTTTTAAAAAATATATTGTCTTCCTATTTTTTCTTATTGTTAATTTTAAGATTACTTAAATTACCGCACTTAACTTCTTGAAACAAATTATGATTCAGATATTAAAGCACCAAAGATTTATACATATAATAGGCCTATATTTATACTGGAGGAAAATAGTTTGTAATTAATGTAACATATTTCATAACATATGTGATAGTAATCAGGATGTAGTTAATGTTTTGTTACTACTTCAAAAACATTTCCAAAAATCAGTGTCTGTGCTTATTTGCTTAAACAAAACAGACGGTGAATATTTTAATTCTAGTTCGCGGTACAGTAATAGTCCAATGTGCAGTATTACATTAGGTACTTTTCTTAGTAATATACATTTTGGAGAAGGGAGTAGTATGGTGCAATCAGTGAAAGCGTCATTTAGCTACTTGCTATTGGACTTCGAAGAAAGTCACATGGTTTTGAGCCTAGTTTCTAACGAAGTTAAAGACTCTTCTGCCTTCATTAATCTATCTGGGGCAAAGTAAAGGCGTTAAGAAATACAATATAAATAACAAGTTCAGAACCAAAGATGTTTAATGAGATAATTCATAATTGCATAATAGAGTTTATAGAAGTATTTCTGTAGAAAAGATTTACTATAAAATGATGAGAAATATTTTCAAATTACTTAATTATATAGAAAAGATGGGGTTTACTAACAAATTAAAACCGAATTAAAAATGTGTTGTTGAAGCAGTTAATTGTTAGTTCGTAGACTAAAATAAAACATAAGCGGTAAAGTTTGACAAAAGATATTGAACAGGTCTACTCGTATCTTTGTCGAGTAGTTGCCTATATTTGCTTTTGCTGTTGTACACACATTAATTTCCTGAGTCGTGCTTTGCATCAGAGGTAATTTATTGACTCGAAGCAAACAGAGAGCGCTGGTGTTTGTCGCAGACTTGTTCCTATTAGATAGCCTTTTGGACCGAAGGCCGGTTCCATTGTTCAAACTAAACTATTTATTTTAGTCAATTAACTCATTTTAATTTCTCTTTTCAGTACATTCATGGTCCTATGATCATGATGTCACTCGCAGTGAACTAGTATTTTTTATTTAGTGTCTCAAGTTAAATTAAGTGTATACTTATTTCATTTCCAAGTGAACTTTTGATGCGTATAGTTGTCTTGTGTATTGCGGACGTTAGTCGTATTCTTTAAGAAAGGAAACAATTTAATTTCAATTTAATGATTTCAGGAAGAAACGGACCGCATGATATGAATCGGTGCTCAGCCATATAAGGCTAAAGAGAGAGAAAAAAATATATTTACGATTCAAGTGACATTTATTTCAATGGCATATAGCTTTTTCATATCTTTAGAATTTGTTATTTATGAAAGACCTGTACTTATTACGAAAACAAGTAAAACACTTAGAATCAGTTGTACTACTATAAAATGTGGTACAAAACTGGAAATTTTTGAAACAAAAATGATATCTGTACAAAAACTTTGAACATGGACGATTCCCAAGTTATATTTCACTTATGACTTCGTATTTTAGACAATGTATTTTTTGAAAATACAAAGTTATACCTAATTTAAAAATCAAGGAATACAAATTTATCTGCAACAGAGCATTAAAAGCTATCTTATATAAGTTACTATTACATTTTAATCCTCATCGTAGATAAAAAAGTGTATTAAGTGATGTGAGTATTGTTTTCGATAAACATATTTCTTATAAGAATTTCAGTAAGTAATTTACAACAGTTGTTTACATATTATACAAAGTATTTGACCTTTATTCAATAACACACTAACACATTTAGAGCAAATTATTAAACCGTTAAAATAATACATTTAATCTGTAGACATCAAACCACAGCTCGACATTGTTTCTAATGAAGGTAGCAAGAGACATTGTTGACTGAAGGATTTATAACTGAACTGCTTCAAAATAAACAACATCTTGAATTAATCCCAAACAAAACAAGTTAATATCTAAATAAAATGGTAACAATGAAGTGTGTACAAATGGTTGAAGACTGTTATGATTGGAAGTATTTTCTTTGTGAGCAAAGCAAAGCTGTTTGATGACAAATATTGGTGTTTGTCAAAGAACCGCAGCTCATTCAATGAAACTCGCTGAGCTAGGGGAGTGTAGCATTAGATTTAATACTGTGTTTAGCTAGTTTAACTATAGGCCTACATCAATGTAATTATTTGTTTACATACTCAGTTATAAAAATAATTAACTAAATATGGTTACCAAGATTTATATCGTTTTTACTGTAAGTTTAATGAGATGAAAGTTAAAATGCCTAATTGAATAAATTTGTTAAAGACAGATTAGCAAAATTGTGATGGCACAGTAACTATTATCACTTTTACTTTTGTTCAATATATATTTCAAATTTTATTCGAAGTAAAACTTGCATTCTTTCAAGAAAATAATGCAAAAGCAATCACAAAAATATATATATTAGCCTATTTACAACACAAAATAAAAAACTGAAATAGGACAAATGCTTCTTTTCTTCGTGAAATGAAAATCATTCGTGATCCACGAGCATCATGACTTTTAGAGGCAAAAATTAAGAGAAAGATAGGAAGGCGAAATAAGCACAATTTTATAGTTATTCCTTTAAAACTCCTTACATTGTGGGGAACATGTCAACCATGCTAATTAAATTTCAATCATAAAAATAAAAACTATATTTTTGAAACAGTTTAATTTTTAATAATAGTTTAGTCACACGTTCCCTCAATGTTGGAATTACCCAAAATAATCGTTTGGAGATGAGTCCAAAATACTTAATGATCAAAATCGCGAAACAAATTCATTGTTTCACAACTTATTTTAGTTAATATTGTAAAGGGTGAAAAACATAGTTTGAAAAAATAATGAATAAATTCTTAAACGGGTAAACTCAAAAACTTATTTTTCTGGTTTTGACTGATAACTACGTCTACAATTAGTTTCTAAGTAAACGTCGGCAATTAGGAATAGGTGATACAAAGTTTACTCAATAATAATCTAATTATATTCTTCCATTTTACTCTACTGTATTTATAAGTTTTGTTAAACAACTATCTTGAGGTATTTAAAAAATCTAACGAGGCTTTTTCAATTTGGGGTGAATATAACAAACGTTTTATGTGAAATCCTGTTTTAGTCCTGTCAATGTTTCTGTAATAGCCTCCCATAAGGTACAGTATATTAATTTAAACATGTAACGAGATTAATTAGTTTTTAAATTTTATTAAGAGTGGAGTCAAAGAGCTCGGAATAGTGAAAGTATTAGTTTTTAAGTGTGGGTTTTTTTACAAATTAAATCAGAATCCAAACTTAGCCTAAATTATAAAGAGGAGAAAGTTTTGTATTAGTTTGCAAAGATTGAATTAAACAACATTTTATAGTTTTTCAAATGGGGCTGAGCTGTAATTGATAATCTCACAATTTAGATAGTATGGCTAAACTGTTAAATATAATTCAAAACAGAAAGCAGAAGAAATGTTTTTTTGTCTGCGACAAAAAATATCCAGTCTTTTCCTTACAAATCCGGTTTAACAAATCTTATAAAAACGTCCGTGACAGCTTAGATATGGTGTTAACGATTTTAATAAATTATCCTATATGTATAATTTTTTTAAATTAATTGTTTTCAGGAAAAACTTGGGACGAATACTTTTGAATTTTGAACAAAGCGATGTGAACAGTTTAACTTCTGTTCAGTGAATAACGGTAGGGAATTTAAAATATGACTACTTAGGCCTATGCAATCTAAAATTAGATGTTAAAATAATTTTAAATTAAAAAGTGAAAACAAAAACTCTGTTTAACATTATTCAAATTGATCTAGTGTATATTGCAGTGGTGCAGCTGAGTATCAAATGGCATTTATAACTCAAAGAATCTGAAGTCAGGAATAGATTAACACAAGGTATTCGAAAAATGTCCAACACTATAAATATTTGAACCTGGGATTCAATCCCTCCCTTAATCAGATCGTAGACTCCGTAAATACCACAAGAATAGCACACACGGAAGTATATTGACTGAATGCACACAAGGTTTTGCTTAACAATGCAGTCGTTTGTCCAAGTGAAACATCTCTCGCCTTTTAGTGTCCCAATATTTGTTTATTTGCGATAGTTATTTAAGGAGGGTAAATCCGTTGATTCTCTCTTTAACTGTTTGGTGAACAAGCATGGAGAACTGTTCGGGAACCCTTTCCGTAAATATTTATCCACGGGGGGATGAAATACTTACAGAACCTTGTCCATCGATTTTCCCCGTTCATTTGTAAACAAATAATTTATAAACGCCTATTCACTAAGATGGGTTTATAAATTACTATATACAGTTGAATGAAATTTCCGAAATCGACTAATCATTATGGCATTGACTGGATCACGTGATGGTTGCTATGCGACGGCATGTAGCTGCACGCGCAACTCCAAATTTTACTCGCAGCTTTTAGAGTACAGCCTATGTTCGACATTTTGTTCTGGCTTTTTGTTTCCTTGTATTCAGTGACAACGATTCCGGTGCAAAAACGAAAACACAATTTTGTTTTTATTTTATTTCCTTTCGAATGCATCTGTAATTTCTTATATTCTAACAAATACATTTAATTCTTGAAGGAAATGCAGCGACAATCAAACTGAATGTATTTGGCAATCGTCTATTTGTATAAGTTGTCTGATTACGGTTAATGATAAATTATTGCAATTACCTAATTAAATACAAAAGTATGTTTTTTACAACTAAGAGCTTATATTAATAACAAAACAAAACTTTTCATTGTAAATTAGTTTTCTTTAAATATTTTGCTAAATATAAACTATAACTAGGTGTTCATATTGTAACATTTGAACTTGAAGACTAAAAATAAATGACGAAACAAAAACAACTAAAACAAAATACAATCATACTTTATTTAACAGAGAATTTGCAATGTTTAGTGGCAATGTTTTTTATAGAATGTTTTGCTAATTATCATTGTCAGGTTTAACACCATATTAAAATTAGATATTATTACGTTTTGAGAAATTATAACTACAAAATTGTCGTTCTTCCTTTTCGTTGATAATGTTTAGTACGTTTTTTGCAATTACACTTTATATTTTGATACACAGTATATGCACCGCTCCAAAATTCATTTAAACTTGTAAGTTATTTCTTTTTAGTTAGTGAATACTGTATGGAATTAGGCCTACTGTATATTATGAATTAGATTTTTTACAATATCTTTGTTTACCAACGCTATACACAATAAACAAAAACTAAAATAACTTACAAAGCCCGTAATAAGCCTCAGCTATTATGTTTTTGATGTTTCATTGCTCAATAAATTAAACGAGACCGCTTGTTAGCAGTTAGCAGGCCTATAACGATAAACGTATGGTAATCCGATTGTTATGGCATGTGTACTGTCCACTGCTATATTGATAAGTGGCTAATGTATTAATTTGCTTTTGTTACCTCTTCTGAAATTATCTATTTAACGTTCATTGAATAAAAACATTTGAAGTTCAATTTGGCGCGTGCCATTGTCGTTTACTCTATTGTAAGGAGGAAATGTTTGTGTATTTGTTTACTTAACTCAACAACTGTTTTTGATGTTTCTTCAAAATTTGTCTGAGCTAAAAGTTGAATATGTTTTATACTTTTATATAAACCTTTTATGGCTAACGCTGGCTACAAGATAAAGCAAACTGGTACACAGAAAAAGAATTGGCTATAGAAAGATCTGCAATAAATTCAGTTCAACTATGTCCATCTATTGTGATATTCTTACAATAACAGATTTCACTGAAAACATAAAATTTCCCAAGAAGTCTGTTGAGTTGAAACCTGGTAGCATGAGAGTGCAGAGACTACAAACAATCTCAAAATAATCTTACAGGAAAGAGAGACAATGATAAACGCCGCTAGAACTACCGCCTAATAACTTAACAATCGCTTAACTATTAAAGAAAACTTCAAACTTTTGTATACAGGTGACCATTCAAATTATTTAACTCTCGACTTACGTTTACAATTAACATTTCTTCAACACCCCCCCCCCCCCCGCATTCGCTTAAACAGTTTTCCATTAAGCATCGAAATAGTAGGGCCTGAGATGAAACTAAGTATCTAATTAGTTTGTCTTATTACCGTATTTATCCGTGCGAAGTGTTTTAATAATAACTTTGCCTACTATACGTTAGACAACTGCTCTATTAATTAACATTTTCGAGGCTGTACTCTCGGTCCCTCCATCAACTAGCTTCTATGGTGTTTTTGACTGTAAACAAATGGTTTTGTACAAAATATATTTAACTGGTGTCAATTTGTTGCACCTCTTAGGCCTAAAATAAATATTAATAGCAAATTAGTCTAACTCTTTTATTTTCATCCAGGAATGGTTATGCGAGGGTAATTTTGTAAGAACTCTTATTTTCAGACAAGGGTCTATTCATTTTGTAAACATTAGAATACAGTACTTTCAATATTTAATTTGGACAATTTTAGTAAATATTATAAAATACAGTGCTAATCTTGTTTTTTCCAAACCACTAACTTCGTGGAGTCTTTAAAACAAGCCGTAAATTAAAAGTTAACAACAAATAAAATTTGTTTGGATTTAATGTTTTTTTTAATTAAAGAGGGTACATTAATATGACTTGTATCAACCAATTACGACAAACGACAAATAGCATGCCTTATAGTAACAAGTAAGGATTGTAACTGAAGCTTTGGTTAAAACTTGCCTAATATTTGACGTATTTAGCATTTACACTTGTTAAATCACCTTAGAAATAAGCGTTATTAATTTATAAAATTCCTTTTATAATTTTGTGAAATTTAATGGAAATACTTTGCAACTTACTAAAAGGAAACATATTAAAATCGTTTTTATTTTAATCTTATATAATAATGAACCTTTTAAACGAGTACAAAAGCCTTTAGTTGTACCTAAATAATATACTGTATAACAAAATCGGTATTTGGAGTCACAGTAGATAGTGCATACCCTCCGCACAGCAGGGGGAGTTGTGTGTGCATAATGCGTCACAAGAGATGTGATTCACTACGTCAACATCCCCCCCCCCCATCCACTTATGCTCTTGTGGATAAAACAACACATACTATATAAAAACATAGTCACACCTGTTCAGTGTTTCACGGATATAAAATAGACTAGAACAAAATTACCACGGTAAATTATTTACAAAACTTTTCATGGTGATTTAAAATTAACAAAATTTCGCGAATTTGTTCTAAAAATAAAAACAAGAAAAACGGTGTTTATAAACAGTTTGAGTTTTTACGTTTTTGAAAATGAGATATTGAGTTAAAAAGTGTAATAAGCATTATTTATGTAACCAAAACTTCATGCTGTAAATTTTAAAACTACTGAGATTTAACATTTTCAATGTAGAAAATATTGCAAAACATTCACAATAGATCACATTTTTCTCTTTTAAGGAAAAATTATTTCTTTATTTAAAATATTGATGATTTATTGACTAAAACACAAACAATATTGAGTTAAAATTATTGTTATATTACAAATTTGTTTAAACGAAAGTAGACTACGTAAAATTAAAATTATTTCTTTAACGATTTCAAAATAGCTACTTGCTTCTTAATAATAATGTAAAAGGCAAGCGGCGATAGCTCAGTTGGTAGGGTGGGGATAGGCTAGGTTTTGCGTTGTGTGTATTGTTTTTGTATTACAATATTAAATTAGTTATAAGTATATACAACAGTTGTGCTATTGTAAAAATCTTCTACTCAATTATTTTTTAACAGTGAAGAATTTGTAGAATCAGTTAATGTTTTTAAATTGTTTGTAAAACTGTAGAAGTGCCAATATGGTAAATAAATCTACAATTCAGATTCTCATAAATAATACAAGAGTTATTATCATTACTTATAATAGTTAAAATGCGTTTCATCGTTATTGTCACTCTCTTCAGGATAATCAAACTATAGATCTTCCCATCTCTGAAAAGGATGTCATTATCTTTGAAACGCGTGCATTATTTGTGAGGAACTGTGTTCCAGTTTTATTCCAGGATACCATCTTACAAGTAAACCTACATAGTTATTTATGTGGTTAAACATATCTTATATGTGTCTCAGTAACTCTTATCTCTTCAACCATGAAAAGTTTTCTTCTCAATTTTCGTTGTTGTCATTAATACTAGTCAGCCTAAATTGTAGATAGTACGATGTAAATATAATTTTTTTAAATTTCAATTTAATTTGCGAAAACTGGTTTAAAATAAATTGTATTACCATTAACAATACTATGATGATAACATGTTTTCTATTAAATGTTATGGGTATAATAGCGAAGTCATTCATAGATTTACGGCATGTAGGAAATTTAAAAGATATTCTTCCGGTACAATAAAGGCGAGGTGGCCGGATGTCGTAACAAACAGTAAACAAACCACAATGACTCTATGACAATTATTTGTCCGAACCCGACGATGTTTGAACTTGCCTTTCAAAGATTTCACGGTCCTGTCCAAGTCTGAGCCATTCATCTTATGTCCTTATTCTTTTCCTCGGTTGAGTTAGGAATATACCCACATCCGTTTATAAAATTGCTACCATACTCTCCACCGAGTAAGGAATTTAAGTGCTAAACAATGGGAAAGGACATATGCAACGTTTCATTAAAATTAGTAAAAAAATATATCAGACAAGAATTTCAAACTTTTTTTGGAAACTTTTTGATATTTGATTTTGTAGTAATGTATAAATGGCAAACACTTTAAACTTACTTCTACCATTGTATTTGGATAACCTAATCATGATTTGGATAACCCATTGTATTTATTATTCAGGATCTATGCTTCTACCATGCAGATACGCATCTATTGAATAAAAATAACAGCAAAAATAAAGTTGGAACAAAAGAAAAATCTAAATATATGAATCACTATTGATTTGCTGCACGTTCCAAAAAACTAATTTTCGACTCTTTATTCTTCACGTTGATCCACCAATCGATTCCAAATGTACATAGGTAAAGTAAAATACAAAGTGCAGAGTTAATGGTTTTACTGTATTGATAGGTTGTAGGCCTACTCGGTTTTAAACCCGGGTAAAAACCTTGGTCGTTTGAATTTAGAAGAGGTTATCCTGCTACAAAAAATGGTTACTGCAGTTTTATGATAGTTTTGTAATTGTGAGATAAAAAGTATTAAATGTTTAAGTGTTTTAATTTTAAGATATTCCTTGTGAATTTACTTCGACCACTGCTCAGCCAACGAAATGTCGGCCTATTAACTTTTTGTCGTAAAAGATTGAATAATTGAGTAAAGTTAATTGATTGGGGTTGAGGTTAATGATTGCAATGACAATTAAATCAGAATCAGAGACTTCCAATTAGACACGCCACATTCCTAATCAGATTAAACTTAGGAGAAGAAAAGTTTCAGATTTTTATAAATTCAATCGTTTCTCTGTTTCTCGAGCTTTTTATAATGTATAGGCTTATATTGAGCCTCTGTAATAGTGCTGTAAAATTGTTGGGAAAGAGTTAACTTTATACATTTTTGGCCTTTAAATTTTGAAAATAAAAATTATTATTTGTGACACATATTAAAAATTACGTGTTTGAGAATGTTTTATTACTTTAAATCCATTTCAAAATAAATACATTTTGACACTGAAGTGTTCTTTACAAATAAATTCTTAATTTTAAGAGAGAAATAATATTTATTAATTATGGTGTAAAATGTTTTCACAATCAAATTTTCTTTAAAACTAACTTTATGACAGTTATAAATAGCTTCAAAAGTATATTCGAGTGTTTAGTCTTGCAAAAACAATAATTTCTTCATAAAAAATTTTTAATATCGATATTCTTTTGTTAGAATGGTTATATAATTTTTATAAGTTTAGATCAGTTGGACATTGTATCACTTAGTCTTTGTATTTAAACTTGAATTGTGGTTTTTAACTCTATTTCACTAGAAATATATAACTTTGAACTTACTTAGAAAACATTTTTGTTACTATGACCTGTTTATGTCTTTTCTATCGTAGTTATCTAGGCCGTGGAAATAGGCTCTTATTATACCTACATACAGAGAATATGCTGTAACACCCATTACATTGCCCCGGTCTGATAAACGTTTACAGGACAAACATTTGTTTTCTTTTCGCCATTAATTAGCAAAATTAACTGGAAATATATAAATTTGTTTTAGTAATACTTCCTTGCAAGCAATTGTAACTCGCCTTGTAAATGACAAGCTTTTGAGTCCCATTTATAATGAAACCGAGAAATCTATGTACCTCTAGCAATGTCCACAGAATAATGTTTCAACAAATTTTATATACTACGTTAAAAAACTACATATATAAAAATTACCTAAGGTGTACGGATTCAGATTTACTTCATGGGTTTAAAACTGGTAACACTATTAAATTCATAAATAAAACAGATTATAGACGACCGAGAGGCACTTTTGGCATGCAATGGCAATTTCAATTCTTGCTAATTCTTTGCCATCAAATTGAGTTTCTCTCTGAATGATGTAAAGAGTTACCAGTTTATAAACATTGAAATCAGTCTACTTCAGTCTGTTCAAAGTACAAAATTTTTAAAAATCACCCATGAATCATACACGAGGAAAAGTGTACTGCAATATCCTGTGCACAAATTACAATCTTATAGATAGTGGAGTGTTTGAAAAGTTTAATAAATTCCTGAAAATATAAAAATCTAGGTTCCCTACACGATTTTTGCAGCTCACTTACATGCTACCTCTTGAAAATCAGAGTAAGTTACAGTCCTAGCCTCTGAGTATTTATGCGTTTTATATTTATGTCATGTAATAATTAATTGTGTTTTAACTAATATTATTTCATAAAGTTTTACACTATTTTTGAGTATATGTGTGTAGCATATATTTGTGTGAATTTATTATAGTATAACTCAAAACTGCTATACTATGTATTTCGATGAATAAGGAAAATAAACCAAATTGAGGAATCGTGTTAGCGGGCTGGACCATGATGTCACACTGAGTTTGACCGGTTTTTAAATCAGGTACAGCAATTGACTAGCCCACAAAAAAATCTTTCCTACTTTAACACATTTAACTCTTATAACAACATTTTTATTTCTTACTTCAAGCACTCACTAGTCTCAGTACTTTGCTAAGTAAACAAGGTTTTCAAGGTTTAGGCTAAAAGGGTCTGCTGTAGTGGCGGCCATCTTGGATTTTATCCCGTAAAAGCAATAATAAATTTTACGCCATTTATTTCGTTTATTTTTTTATCATAGGCCTAAAAGTGTTTATGATGCAAGGTCTCATTTTAACCACAGTCAAAATAAGCATCCATTTTGCACACATTTTTTTTAAATCCCGTGCATTTGTCACTTAATTGATATTTTTTAAGTAACAAGTTTGAACATTTTTCCTTACACAATAAAACGTTTATAATTAAAAGTAAATCGCAAGCCGAATCCGCAATTTTATAAAGAATATTCAATTTTTTCCTGCACTCAATAAAATTACAAAAGATGGATTTATTTTAAGGGGAGGATACCCTGTCCGTCATATTGAATCTAATTCCCATAAGATAAGTAATGCTACAGAATAAGTAATTTTTTCCCGTTAATTTGTGGAATAAATTTAAAAATTTGGTTTCATTTTGAAATACTGTCATATGCGGGGGATGTTGATTGCCGAATACATTTTCAATAATCGTTTTATTGTTTTCATAAACGTATAATATAGATAGTAAACTTTATTTATTTTTTACTCAGTTGCAAAAAGAGATATTGCAAAAAAACCTTACCAATCAACATCCACAATCTATTTTACTTTAAGACAAAAAATACAGCTTTCGTTTTTTGACGAAAATAACACAAAAGTATGCTTAAAAGTGAAGGTATGGTTAGTTATTTTAACATTGAAATTGGTAACCAACTTCGCCGTTTTAAATTTAGGGACCCGACCCTTAAGGGTCGGCTCTACCTGTCGGCCATGTTGGTTGACACTCCATAAGACCAATGTTAAATTAAAATCCAAATTTTTCCTTTATTTTTGATCGGATAATTATGATCGATGTCATTTTAAAGCTATGGAAAATACGCATGCAAATGGTTTTTCCAAAATTAAGAAAAACATTTTGTTTAATATTTATTAACAATTTAAAAAATTTATTTTTAATATTTTTTTATGTTTTCACTATTAATTATAGCGAAAAAGTACCAAGCCATTTGCATGAAGAATTTCGTCCCCAAGAGTTTGGTATTTTTTTTAAAACGCTATTTGAACAATTGCGGGTTTTAAATGGATTTAGGCTGAGCAATGTCCGTATAACCTACTGCCGCTATAGGGTGACTTTAAATATTTTTTTACGTTGTAACTATTAATTGTAGCGAAAAATTACCAAGCCATTCGGATGAAGAATTTTGTCCCCAAGAGTTTGGTATTTTTAAAAAAACGCTATTTGAACAATTGCGGGTTTTAAATGGATTTAGGATGAGCAATGTCCGCGTAACCTACCGCCGCTACGCTGGAGTCGCAGGTTGCTTTCTGTTTTACTAGAGCCGACCCTTAAGAGAGACAATGTCAAAGCGCTCAGCTGCAAGGAATTGCACTGTTTAAATACGGCTATAGGGTAAAGCGTTAGAGTCGCCGTTGCTTTCTCTTTTAGTGGAGAAGACCCTATACAACAACTGAAGACCGTAAGTTCTGTTACTAAATCAACCTCTTGATTAAAAATAGTTTACCTTATTCAATTAACAATCAAATATTATTTTCTCTTCAGTTATAAGAACTATTGTAATGTAAACATAAACTACTAACAATAATTTAGGTTGCGTACCTTACCGTCTTTTTGTCAGTTCCTTTTATTTTTGAAGATGGATTACTAGTTTCGACCTTGCATCCAGGTCATCTTCAGATCCATGAAGGTGAATCCGTTCACATGAACTTCGTTGTAACAACACATATACAAGCACACATAACACAACAATTAATATTTAAAACACTTGAAACATTTAAAAACGTTGACCGACTCGTCCGGTAACATTTCCCTTACTACAGTGTTCACTACGGTTGAAGGGCAGGTAGGCTTATCTTATCTGTATTAGTAATCCATCTTCAAAAATAAAAGAAAAAGTCTGTACGGTACGTAACCTTAATTATCGTTAAAATTCAGTTCCAGTGGCTAGAATTCCAAAAATGAATCCATAAACTACTCTTAAGAGACAACAATGAACTGCGTTATATAATCAGCTGACCCAAGAAAGAACTATAGGCCTATGTTTGGTAATTGCATATCAGTTTATATGGACAGAATATTTCATTACCACGTCTACCAAAATTTTTAGGGTTCCGTAACTTAAAAGGAAAAACGAAAACTTCTTGAATATTCGATTGTTCGTCTGTCATAATCAAATTGCTCTGTAAAGGCCATTTCACACCGTGGACACACTATGTCACGTGACAGACGTGCAATTAACACCACCACAGACGTCTGTCAGGACTGGTATTGGGACTTCGTTTCAGCTCTGTCTACGGTTGAAACTGGTAAAAACATGGCAAGTGGTTCGTGGTGCGATAGCGCGTTTAGTAAAAATGTGCCTTGGTTGGATGGCATCGATAGTGTAGTTCGAGTAGTGATGAGGGACTAGTGCTGTTGTACTCGGTTACAAACCGAACGCACTGGGTACATCCCATCAATCAGAGTCGGGAACAGTGCGGCGAGTATCTTCATCTGATGAAGGACTTGGAGCTAGATGATGACAGATTCAAAACATACTTTCGGCTTTCTGAACCTGAGTTAAGGAGATCTTAACACTGAGAAATAACGATATTAGTAAAAAAGACACCAACTTCAGGAGATCTATTTCCAGCAGAGAAAGATTGGCAGTACAGTAATGCCTAAGGTAAGTTTACTATTGCTTTATAAAATTTACTTTTTTGAAATCCTATTGAAGGTGGTTTATAATTTTATTAAAAAACATTTGACATATTAAAACAAATATTGATTTGCTTTGAAAATTACTTAGCAGTTAATTTCTTTAAGTTCTGTTTATGTCAAAACAAAATTACTTTTTGTTGGGTAAAGGAATAGTAAATTAACGGTTAGTGGTGGCCGAATTCGATTTCTCCTGTAATAACCAAAATTTCATTGTCTTTCTATGAGTATCATCCAAAACTAATACTCTATTGAGAGTTTTTAACATTTTGAAAAACAAAAAAATTAACATTCTGGCAAGATTCAATACGGTCGCAAAAAAAACTGGCAATACAGCAACTTGTAACGAGTTAACGAAACTGCGCGACAGAGTGTAGTCATGTGCGTGTTGGGGTAGCGGGTGAGTACGCATGCGCGAGGTCACAGACGTTTAAAAAGATCGCTTCCGGAGCGATCCCTCAGATTCGTCTGTCGACGTCTGTAGCGTCTGTGGGGCTCTGCGAGGTCGGTGTGAATTGCGCCATTTGAAACTATGGAAACAGATCTATTGAAAAATCTGTCATGTGACGTCACGTGACATAGTGTGACCGCGGTGTAAAAATGCCTTAACGTATAGGTTATAAAACTTAAATTTTACATAGTTGTACCCCATACAGTAACATAATTCGTCGACGATGCTAAATACTTAAAGCTCAAGGTTAGTATTCAACAAGAATGACCAGCTATCCGGAAGGAGAAATCATCTCCACTGAATCTGATTTGTCACCTCATGTTTCATAAACTGTTTTTCATAGTAAGATGTGATTCATATAGCTTTTGTTTCTACCAATAATTTTTTTCCGAATTTAGATAAAACAGTAACAAGACAAATTAAATGAGATTCATTACTTTCTTTTAGTAGACAGTGCTGTGATCTCATCACGCGGTAAACACTCCCCGATTCAAACACCCTTAGCGGTTAGGGTTGTTAAAAACCAGACCCACAATAGTCGAGCACAAAGCGGCAGTCACTGCAAACAGACAGCCCAGCTCATACAATTCCCGAAATAGACTTTTTATTTGTTTTGCGATTCTGAATGGACCCCCTTGGGATAGGGTGTTGCGGGGCGGGGGCTTTTAAGAAGAAGTATGCAAACATAGAATCGCACGTGCACTTTTCTTTTGAACGTCCGAAGTAAGGTGACAACACTAAAACAGATTTTTTTTAATCTCGTTTACCTCTGCTCGTTGTAAAAGTGAACTGTTCAACGACATGAACCCAAAGCTCTTTTAGGCACGATAATTAATGAATGAACTTGGACCAATTGTTATGTACTTACACACAAGGGAAGAATGACGAAACGTCAGGAAATTAATTAAGAGAATAACTTTCAAAAATAATGGATTTTTTAAAAGAGTTTTACTACACTACATCCAGTTAATCATGACTCAAACTTATTTCCAGTTAATTTTAATAGAGTTATAATTTGATTTTGATTAAATTTAAAATAAATTGCTACCGGTGTTTTTTGAGATGTTTTATTTTTTGTAGTGATTGAAATTGAGTATTTATTCATAGAAAAAGGCTGAATCATAACGTTAATTGTAAAACCTTTGTTTCATAGACAAAACCGAATTTTCCTTGAATGTAATCTTACATGCTAAATACCCCATTAAAATTAGGGTGGCACAGAAACCGTAAACGCAACAATTTTTCAGCTGCCATTTTGAACTGGTTGAGAAATATGAGACCAAAGTTTAGGGACAATTAGCTTAGAAACCTTTTTATTTGCAATTCCTCTCGAACTATATTAATATTTGATTTTTTTAGACGTGGACTTTCTCATTTCCCTGAAATATTTTAACTGTCGGATAACTTGTGAAAATTTGCCCAAGCTACAGGCCAACATTGTTTGAAAGGGTAAAATCAGCGATGATTTGTAAAATTTATTGGTTTCTGAGAATAAAACCATATTAATTTAGTGGTAGATAAATCAAAACACTACATTTTGTATGTTTAGGGTCCCCATCTTAAATCGGGACGAAGTATTTTTACTAAAAATTTGTTGTTGTTTTTAATGAAGTAACAATCTACCTATATTCTCACATTTAAAATTGATCCAAAACCTTCCCTACTACCAAAATTTTTCTTTTTGAGCACTAGGATTTGTAAACATATTTTCCTCAGATTATTTAGAGCTTCCGTTATTCCTTATTAGACCTATGTAGTATACAATTAATTTTGCAGAACTGTATTGCACAAAATTAATTCTGACGTAAAGATAACTCTGATTGGTGTGAGACTTATATTGATGGTAATATAACAACAAATATAGTACCAGAAACCATCCAACCTTGTTATTTATGGGCTGCAACCCACTTTCTAACTACATTAGTACTGTATATTGTTAAAAGGCACGTAGCCTAATATTACCAATCTATAAACGTTTTTGCTCCAACAAGAGAAGCACCAGTTGACCAACTCTGCATTGTTGTAATCTAGCGTTTATACCTTTACAATAAATATTACAGAATTGAATTTTGCCGGTTTGTAGGAATCTAATAATTAAACGATTGGTTGCTTTATTTGCTGTGACTGCAATATGCATAGCTGATCAAATAAACCATATTGAGACCGGTTGTTTGATATGTGCTTAGTGAATTATAAACAAAGCTGAACGTTACCTCTGCCCCGGGGGTTGCAAATATTATCTACATCAGACAATGATTTGTTTCCAACAGACACAGAGTCGATGGTAAATAACATTTCTTTGTGTGTGTATCTTCCCATCTTCCGGTGTGTTATACTATACATATACCTAAATCGCTAGACTTAAATGTCATGTTGAATGAAAGACAGACAACAATTAATCCTACCTTCAAAAGTTGAAGTATTGTAGAGTCAATACTGGTTGATTTTATATATGATTTTAATTAAAGCTCCACTAATCTAGGTTAAGTTCAAAGTTGTATGCTTATGTGAAGTGTGTTAGAAAGCTTAAGAAGGTTATTAAAATGTTTATAATAAAAACTCTCTATATAAACACTGGTTTAAAAACTTGTTTTTAAATAGTGACGAACAGTAAATCATTTCATCATTCTTTGCTCTAGAAGTAAATTAATTCAGTACTTACCAAAACCTACCGAAAACCTAAAAGTACAACATTTATAATGCTTAATGTGTGTTGTAATTTTGCTTTGAACGCCAACCCCATTCCATCGTCAATTTCAGAGCTAATTGTAGTATATTATAGGCATAATATTAAATGAATAAATCAAATTATTAAATTTAATATAACATAAGTAAAAATAAAAGTTAAAAAAACCAACATGACTTAGGCGTAATCCTAAACAAAACCTAAATTAAAAATAGAGATCAATTATTTAAAAGTAGAAAACAGATTAATAGATTAAAACTTGAACATAAATGTTCGCAAATAATACATAAATTTACTTAAACGAGTTTCAAGCGCAATATCGACATCTTCAGTGGGGCACGAGCAATATTTAATAAACTATAACTGAGAAGTAGGCTAATTCAATAAAAGTCACTGTATTTATTTTATCAAGTATCTAGCTCACAAATCTAGCTCAATACTTATTTACGTGAACACTGAACACTACAGTGAAAATAGCCGACATACCAGTTTATATTGTAACAATAATGAAAATCTTTCATCAGCTGAGCTAATAGAGTATCTACTAGAATTTGTTTAGGCCTACTAATTTTATAAGTAAGTCTAAATCGTCCGAATGAATTGTAATTTTCAGTATTTCCCCCTTAAACTTGAAGTCATACCCTTTAGTTTACATTCACTACAATATGTAGGTAGGCGTGTATAGTTTTTACAGAACCATGCACTTTTACCACTTCAAATTATATTATGTGGAATTAAATATCTACAGCAAAAATACAGTAGGGCGTTAGAAAGTATGAGAATTTATTTTAAAGTCAAAATAAATCAGTAATAAATAATTATTGCAAATAACTGTTAGTCATCTAAACACTTTTAGCAACTTTTTTATTTACATTGATTTATTTTAGTTAGGTCGATTATGCATTTTGTTTAACGTAGTCCCACACTTCTCGATTTTTTCTTCCTATAGGCCTATATACTTGATAACGGGAGATGGTCATGATCTTAATTGTTTTCAAATAAACGAGTTTTAGGAAGATTTTACGAAACTCTTTTATATAGTTTATTTTCAAATTGGCAAAAGTTCCCATGAACATGGATTTTTAGTGCTTTGTTTCAAATTTTCATTATTTTGGTTTTATAAAATTTGTTTTACAAGATACAATCAAAATTAAATAAGCCACTTGTTTTTATTACAAGAAAAATTAAAACATCACTTTATGTAAAACTATTAATACAGTTTATTCACTATTAAACTTAAAGCAAATGGTGATAGTTTGATCAATATGTCGTAAAAAATATAACTCATATATAATCTCATAAACTGCACCAATGTACCGTAGTCAAGTTTAATGAATGGGGGAACACTGTTTGAAGAGTGCAATGATGGGCGGCCGGGGTGGCGCCGTTTATTATATCCTAGGGGGCGCAATAAGCCGCCACACGGCGCCCAGCCTTGGGCCTGTCAACAAATCCCAGCAAATAACATCCCTGACTCACCGCTTGCCCGCTTCATTATCAATTGTTCTACGACAGATTCAATTAGACGGAAATACAATTACAAGTTTCTAATTTTGTCCAGTATGTAAAGAGGAGAGGAGGTAGCAATATGTTCTGTTTTTAATTTCAATTGTTTTGTGTGAATCATGTTCTGTATCTAGCCCAGATTATTCACGATTACATACATGTATATGATTTTATATTAGATTCGTTTACAATTTGTAAATAATAGTTTACGTTATGATTGACTGAAAATTATGAAATGTTCTTATTACCTCTGAAAAGAATAGAGGTTTGATTTTGTTTGAAACTATTGCGCTAAAATACCATTAATTTAATTTCGATAAAACTTTTGTTTTTGAAATTGAAAAGCCTTTTTGCATAACCATTCACAACAGCTAAAAATCACAACAATCAACATTTTTCTGGAGAAACAAACAACTTGTATGAAGAACTGTGTTAGGACTTTTTAAATTTATATTAGTTTTAAATGTTGATTTTTTACTAATAATTTGAACTATACAAATTTTTTTTCAAAGTTAATAATCAAAAACTTTTGGAGATGTTAACTATTTTCTTTAAAAAATTGAGAGAATATTATGTTTATTTTGGAAAGAATAAATCAAATTATTATTGTGGTAAAACAGACTAAACAGAATAGGCCTATAATTTTATAAAGATGTACACCTATATCAATGTCAATAGAGGTAATAACAATACGTCAAATGTGGTATTCCAAATCTATATAGGACTAAATGTTTGGATGCATAAAGTGTTGAATAATGTTCTAAATGTGTGACAGTGACGTTTTATTTTAATTTGTTTGTAAATAGCCAATGTACCAAAAATTGTACTTTATCAAAACATGTATTATAAATATGATGGGCTGAAAATCATCAAGTTTAGCTATTATAGTGTATACCTAGGTATATTAGATATCTAGGTGTATTATCTCGTGTGCCTTAGCAACTGTAGGATGATCGGTATGGTACTTGCACAATTTTAAAGCAGAAGGGCTAACTTTATATCAAATCTGTAAAGGTTGTATACTATCTGTAACGATAGTACCCGTGCTTAGTCCCAAAACAATAGCAATCGACATAACGCAAAATTAAAAACCAGGTTACTTGCACCCACCGCTGCCAACATTAAGAATGTAATATTTTAGAAAGGTAACAGAAAAGTATAAAGGTGTTATCTTTCGATAGAAGAAGAAACAAGAAAAACTAAAGTTTAACCCTGCAATCGGTAATGTTCACTTTTGAAAAAAATCCAAATGTAAAACAGTGCAATGGAGAAATTACTTTCACACACTTTTGATACAATAATTTTAGAAACTATAATGGAGTTGTGTAGTTTGATAAAAACAACTTTTGTGGCATTTTTTTAAAGTGATCTGACAACTTTTGATTAAAACAAATTAGACTAGGTTATACATGAATGGTTTGTCTGTGTTACAGTCGATTTTCTTCTGAACGCGTAATTGTATCAATATATTATATTCCAATAATTATAATTCATAACAGTTATGTTAGAGTTAGGCTAACTCATATTATTTACTGAAATGCTTTAGCAAATACAAATTTTTGTGAAACATGTATAAATATGTTTAAGCTAAAATATGATTCTCCTCAATACCCTATCCCTCACTACGAAAATACTAAGGCTAAAATTAAAATTAAACAAAAAAACATTGGTTTTAGAGGTAGGCTATTTACCCAGACTACTTGAAAACTATAGCGGATACAATCTTTTAAAAATACTTCAGAGCCGTCATTTGATTTCAATCACAAATATGTAATTTATTCAAGCAATGATAATACTTCGGGAAGGCTTATGGTACGCAATTCTAACTCGCACTTCTCCGGTTAAGTTTTTGAGAAAAAAATAGCTAAAATATTTTGTTTTATTTGTTTTTGTTTGCTTATATTATTAAGTAGATAAAGGTTTACTCATTCTCTCTTTAAAACTATATTATTAATAAATCTTACTAAAAAGAGTTTTGAATAGATTCCTATTTACACAAGTTAATTAACAATCTTGTAGATTATAGACAATTCATGCTTGTAAGGAAAGGTCGGTTTCTATGTTTGTAGGACAAATGTAGTCCCCAAAACATTATAATAGTGCCATATAAATGTAAGCTTATGATTATATGAGTAGGCCTATATTACTATTCCTAAAACATGGTCTTCATACGAGTATGTTGGGGGTTTATATTAAGAATATATATGTTGAATTTGAGCAACTAACTTTCGTACCAGGCTTCGGTTGTCTAAAATCTTTATTTATTTAATAATAGTATTGCAGGACCGACATTGATCCTTTACTGTTTGACTACTCACATTGTACACACAGTAGGGCCTATACAAATACATAAAAAATTAAACATAAATATACAAATACACAAAACGAAAAAACTTAAAGAGAATACATGCAGAAACTATTTATCAAAATGCTTAGTTTAGTTTTTACAATCTGTAGCCTACTATCTATCTATACTAATATTATAAAGAGATAAAATTTGATTGTATATGTAGGCCATTTTCGGTAATATGTTTTGTAGATTAGGATTACACAAATTAATGTTTGTGGAATTATTCTGAGACGACAAACAAATCCGGGACAAATTAAAATCCATTAACTAAATTCGGGACAAACGGCCGTCCCGAATGACGCTCTAAAAAATCCAGGACTCGCCCTCAAAAATCGGAACGGATGGTGACCTTAATGTATGGGGCAATCTCTAGAACTACTGAACCGATTGAAAATGATTTTAGTAATAAAAAAATACTCTATCCCTGAGTAACAAAGGCTAGAATTCATTTTGATTTAAGGATTGACTTAATTGTTATACTTTCCTTAAAGCTGAAGCTGAATTTGTGTACATTTATTTCTTACATGATACATAGAAAAGTAAACCCGATTTGCATTTTGTCACATGCCGCTAAGGGGTAAGAATGGAATAACCACCCCTAAAACAATAAATGTAGATTCTTCTTAAAACACGCAATTTAAATAGTTGAACTGGGGGTAACAGCCCATTTACAATCAAAATAAATTGTTACAATTCCGATGAAGCTAAAGAGCTGCTGATTGGTACGTTTGTTTCGTAAGTGGCAAATAGGAACAGTAATGCGGGAATAGCATTTCGATTACTTGCGTCAAAGGATGAAAATTGAAAAATACCAATTAAACAATAAATAATAATATTTGTATTTTTCTTTAAACTAGAGAGCTAAAAATGTATTGCACTTAATTCTTAAATGGTACTAATAAAAATATACCAAACGCATTTTTGTTACCTGTGACTAAGTTACTTGCGGTAAAAATGGGGTTAGTATAATGTTAAAAATAATTTCGATTAATATCTATAAAACTAGATAACTGAAATTTGGTACAGAGTATACTTCAGTTGTATTAAAAAAAAATATAACACCATTTGAATCAAATACTTTCTTCCAATGGTAAAACGAGACAATTCATTATTTTTAACATATGTGGGGAGGAAGGGGGACTGAATGCGCTTCGAAACCTGAAAACATTGATAGATTTGGACGAAACTCACTACGCGGCGGAGTTTTGGTCTAAGAAACTGATCTTATGTCAAATTTAAAACTCACTATTGTACCCGGTATTCATTTCATTTAATTTTTATTATTTGTGGGAAAAGTCGTGGGTATCTGCTGGTACATTATTATAATAATTTAATATCTTTTAAGTTATGGAAAAAGATTATATATAACTATATTTATAATTTTCCTATAACTATTATGTTTGACTTAAACTAAAAATAAACATAAGTATGAAACTAAACATATGCCTTTAAACCAGTAAATAAATGGAAATTCTGTAAATGTCTGAAAAACTCAATTCTTCCTAAAACACATATTTCTAAAGGCTTAAATTTTTAAAGTGTATTTAGTACCAGCATTTTTCAAGGAAATTGATATTTTGTGTTAGTTTATTGATGTAAAAACCAATTTTTTTTAAATAGTCAGAATTTTCTAGCGTACGGAAATGTATTCAAAATATAAAACTATAAACTCGTTATAACGTGTGTAGACTATATGTCCACAAATACCATCAACTAAATTTAACAGTTTTTCTGCATGGAGATTTGCATTCACGTTGAGACCCTCATACATATTATATTGTCCATGGAAATTTGTTTAAGAAAATGCCCCTCACAGCTTTCATCTTGTTAACAAAAACGTTATATTTCCTAGTTATAATAAAAAATACAACCAATTTATAAGTTTGGGCTTATATTTATAATCGCTATAAATCTATAACTGACAGTTATTGAAACATCAGGACTTGTGTTCGCACCTGACTAATCCCTGTCCAGTTTTCCCACGGATAAAATGTTTTGAATCCATAGCAAAGGTCACCGGAAATCCACATTAATCTAACAACCTGTTATCACTTATGCCAGAATCCGCCCATGAGATGAAAATAGAAATATTTCTATTGAAATATAAACTTTAAAAAAGGTAAACTATTAAATAACAAGATCGGTTCGAATGTTCGGGGTGTGTTGGTTTATAACAGGGGTGGAGAATGAGCGATTCTAATGCCTGCTTTGTTGAAGGAGGCGGTTGGAACCTGCCTAGTTTTGACTTCCGTGCACAATTTAATAGGATTCTTGTAGGACATGGTCTTCTGTCATTTAAACTATTGTTGATTTCTTGTAAAGGATGGATTAGTGAGCCTAAGCCTATTAAGCTTGGAACATAAATCTATGTCCATGACAATGAACGGGCTAGTGTTATTACATGTATAAAACTGTATTGTGTTCATATTATGATTACTATTATTTGTTACTCTAATTTTAAGTCTCAGTGAATAATACAGATCATTAATTTGTAAACAACCATTTTAAATTTGGCGTATTTTGTAAATGTTTTGTTTTTTCGATGTCATTTAAAACTATTTGGAACAGCAATTTATATATGTCTTATTATAAAAGAAAACATTGTTTGCATTGTAAAGTCTCACTTAAAACTCTTTCTTATTGCAAATAATGAACAATTTAAGAAATAATAAACTTGTATAAATTTAGCCTAAGTATCATTGGAACAAAAACTCTTATAAAAAGAAACTCTAAATGAATGTTAGACTATGAGTGTATGTTTTTTTTATTTCGTAATGAACTTAACTTATCTTTTGACGTATTTATGTTAATAATAATAAACCAAATTAACATAAAATGTTTAAAAATTATAATTTATATCTAACAACAATAATTATTCATTATATTATAGGTATACAAAACTAAATTTAGGTTTAAATTTATTAACAAAACTGTGGCTATAAAAAATGGAAATCCCTTCTTTTCAACTATTTTGAAATAATAGAAGATAATAAGGCCAAAATTTTAATACAACAAATTTTCAGCTTTAATCACATATCCCACTCTCCTTCCTTTGAAACATGAAATTGTTTTCGAAATGTGCTTTTAAATTTCCTTAATATGCCAGATGTTTTCAAGAATTATATTATAAGATGTTATATTATTAACCTTCCATCGGGCGCTAGATTTTTGTAGAAAAACATTACTTTTATACGATCGGCAGTCTTGGTATTCACCAAACTTCCAGATTCTCTTTCCAGGAAAATATAGCAAAACCTACCTCCCTCTTAAATATTGTTAATTGCGTATTTTGTAGTGTTTTGAATAAAGACTGGGAGTAGACTATCGTGTTACTGTGATTCCAGAGAATAATTTCTTATGTGCATGGAGGTTAAATTGTAAATATATTTAAATTTGTTTTATTTTAACGCGTGTATATTTTGAATTATATTTGTGTATACATACATTTTTTTTTAAATTTACGTTTTATACCATATTATTTCCGATTTGAACTGCAAAACATATTATTATAAAATGGACTAAGAGAGAATTTCTAGAGCGACTATTGCCTAGAATTTTTTGAATTTGTTTCGTATCTCTTAAAACAATATACAATTTTGCTTTTAGGTAACACAATTTTATCTGCTCAGTTTACAGTAGGCCTATCTTCCTTTTTTAGTTTTGTATTTTGGTGCATTCAAAGTTTTAAATTATCAATATTAGTTTGTACTATTTGAAATAACAATTATTGTAACTAAAACAGTTGAAAATTTAAACTCCAGTATCTATCTAACTACCGAACGTGCACGTTGTCGGAATAGTGCGTGGACTTTCCGCATGTTTTTACTTTATAACTTTTTACGACCTCCGCATGGAGTGAAATGTGTTTTGTGTGTTTTTTGTGTACAATATATGTGTATGTGTTTTTTGTGAATTGTTCCTGAGGATGGGTGAATACCCGAAACTGCGGTAGAACAAGGTAAGATAATACCAAAAAAACAGGATTAGTTAGACGTATTATAATATACCGAAGTTGAAAATTATCTGTTTTGAACATAAAAGTGTACAAAACATGTAAACACAATTTAAGTATGCAATAAATATGTCAAAATACAAATATAATTCTGAATACTTCTTTTTTATATACCCGGAGCTTACTTATTTGAGCCCTCGTCCGTGTTTAAAAATCAATCAAAGGTTAAAAATGTTTGGTAAAATTTTGAGTTCTAAAAGTAAAATGATTCAGTGGTAGTAAATAAAAATAAAACATTATTTAGTCACTATCTTGAAAATGGAATTATTAAGTAAACATTTTGTTAAAAATGTTTCCTTTTGTTTGTACCTAGACGTTTGCAGTTCTAGCACACTCAGAGCGAAAACTAATAGAGGTTGTTGCCTATTTATATAATATGATAAATATTAACAAAATTAATTTTCTTTCAGACTGTAAGCGTTCTAGAGCACAGAACGAAAACTAAAAGTGGCTGTAAGCTTTCTTAGGATATACAATATAACTTAACGAAAAGTGTTGATTTTGTAAGTATAGTAGCACTCAGAAAGAATACTAATTGGGGTTGTAGGCCTACACAATATTGTTTAACTAGATATAAAACGTGTAAATTATCTCTGATTTGTACAGTTGAAGGATTCCCCATTTTAAAAAATAACACATTTATAATTATTTTATAGCATTCAGTTTTAAAGCATACTATGTTGATCAGTGTGTATAAGTAAAGCTTATTCTTTGAAATGGTGTTTTTTATACTGTTATAAATGTTACAGTAACATGCTTTTACCGACAGGATCTCAATTAAACCTGGGCAGAAGCTAAAAAAAATTCTTCGTTAAAAATAATGCGCCCTAACGTTACTTAAAATAGTTGATTTAAATAAAAAGGATAAAATAAAGAAAGATAGACGCGACGTGACTATTTCTTTAAACGTTTTAATCAAACGTATTTATTGTAGGAAGAAGGTTTGATTAATAAACTTTGAGCTTGACGAGTGAGAAGGAATTATTTTGAAATAATAATAACAATACACTAATTCTCACATACGTTTAATGATCAAATGCGTTTCAACGACAAAGTCGTCATCCTCAGTGATACATGAGCTACAACTAAAAACTTATAACTTAGTGTGAGAGAATTAGTGTATTGTTATTATTATTTTAAAAGAAGGTTTGATGTTAATAGATTGTGGTTCACAAAGGTTTAAAAACTAACTAGGAAGTTTAGGTTGAATGTTTAAACAAATATTTGTTATGCTAATTTAATCAAATATCTGTATCGTTTTTGTAACTTTATATATTTTTTTTACTTAAACGTCTTATTTTACGCCCATATGAATACTGAAGGGAAGTTGAATAACAAGATTCGAAAGCACGCACCATCTATAACGCTAGCAAAATACTGATTTCCTATGCACAGCCCCTTTGTGTTATTGTGCATAAGTAGGTTAACACTGTTATCTTTAATATTAAGAGTTTAACACTGTTAGATTAATAAGTACAAATAAAAATTTATATTAAGCAATTAATTATTATCAAAACAATTAAACATAATTTCTTTTTAACTGTAACTGTTCTAATGTGTAAATAATTTTGAAACAGAGATGAATTTCCTCTACCAACAAAATCTGTCTATGTTTATGGAGTAGTTTTATCAATAATTGAAAAACTCTAAATTGTCGTTAATATAGCAAAGAAATGGAATTCGTTTATTGAAATAAACATTAATATTATTATTATTATTATTGTAGGGCCTACTAGTATCGGATTTCACTCTCTAAACAACTCAGCCTTAAGACTTTTTGTGTGGTTTCTAATATCTCCGCCTATGTTTTTTCAACACCCTTGGTAAGGTGTTGCTTAACTAGATTACTGATCTCGGCTGGAAATTTGAAAATCAATAGTTTTCTTCGTCCTAATGCTTCGCATTTCTCCAGTATGTGTGCTGCAGTTTCCAAGTCTTGGTTACTTAATCTGCATTTAAATTTCCTTGGAATAATCCAATGGCATTCAGATGTTTCTTAAAATCTCCATATCTAGTTATGAAGCTTAAGATTTTCTTTTGGTTTCGTTTGCTTTGTGCAGCGAATAATTTAAAAAGTTTCTGATCTGGTTCAATCAATAACCTATTTCTTTGTTGAGAATTTTCTCCAGCGTTCTTTGATCTCTGATTCCATACACTTTTGTAAACATTTCCGTTTAGCACTTGTTCCATGCCAATGAAAGGTGTACTCACTCCTTACCATGCCTGGACATCCGGCTTTTCGTTACCTCCATGTCCTCTGTGACGAGATATCCACCCCAATTGTACATAGTTCTGGGTCGAAAGTTTAACCAAGGACTGGTGTC
>JAGFPH010000152.1:567692-604812 GCA_018207615.1 Philaenus spumarius
TATTAACATAAGATTTTTTAGAACATGAGATTATTGAGTTGTTGTTCAAACACACTTTTAAGATCCAATTCAACGAACATCCATTCTTTTTATAAAAGAAAATGTAACAAACTATATAATCTAAATTAGGGCTATAACATTTTATAATTAAATGTTTATACAAAATGACAGAAATGAAGGCTTTATTATATATATTTGAAGGCCTAGTAACTACTTCAAACATTAGGCTATAGTGACAACCAATTCTTGTTAAATGTAGAATTGATTCATAAAACTAATATTTAATAGGCCTACTGTTATTAATAGAGAGTAGGCTTATAATATACCGTTCGTTTCAGATGTAGGCTATGGGCCTAGTAGGGTACTGTAGATGCACTGTAGCCTAGTAGTTAATGTAGCCTATTATGGGAAATAAATCAGTTTAAACATTTAATTTAATCTAAAACCACGATATTTTGCATCTACAGAATCTAAGAAAAATACATATTTTTTTCAAATCCTAAATAGCATATTTTTTAAATGGGGCTAATTTTAGAAGAAATTTCAATTTCAATTGGTTGAGTGTTAGGGACATCATTTTAAAGATAGCCTAAGTTAAAAATAGGCTACATTTGAAAGTTTTCATTTGTTTCGTCTCTTTTTCAAGATGGCTACCATAACCATACCAAATTTTGTTTCTTATTTTATAACTACCATTGAACAATTTTACTGTCAAAACTAAAACATTACCAAACTTTACTAATAATATCCTATACTGATTTAAACATTGTCCAATTTGGGCACATTTCCAAATGTTTTCCAACTTTCAAAATGTACAATTTTGGTACATTTAAAAAAAGCCCATATATCTAACAATAATTCAAATGGAAACATAGGTAGAGAGAGATAACAAATTAAAGTTATTTAAACCTGAACTTTTGTGTAAGTTATATAAACTTTATTTATATTCCAACCATTTCAAAATTAAAACCTCTTAAATAAATCAATATAAATTATATGTTACCGTACATTCTTGAACAATTAAAACATATAAACAGTAAGTAATCATAGTTATGAAGATTTAAAACTAATAATACCCCATTCTAGAAGTTGCTTTATATTTTCTTATATTAAAGAAAAGATTTTTTTATTTTCCATGTGTAACATACATAACTATTTAACATCAAAATATACAAAACAAAACAACAAACCAATTACCAATTACAATTATTCTACATAACATAACACTTTTTAACTTCCTATATACAAAACTGTTTCACTTGTTATTATTTTTACATGGAAAATTAGGTAATCCTAAGGATAAACCTGCTTAGGATTTACCATTTTTTTATACCTTGAGTTAGAAGAAAAAGAAAGGAAAGAATAAAATATTTCTGAATTGCCCTCTACACTTAACACTTAAAAAGTAGCTAATTATTTTAATTTTTAAATACAAATTTTAATTGTAAATACTTAAGGGTGTTATCAATAATAAGCAACAAAAATACAAATAATAATCCTTCTTTGCTAAAAACAATATTAAGTAATGCTCAACTTAATCTGCATAACAATCAATCCTATGATCTTCCTTATTCATACTTAGTTACATTCTTCTTAAACAAAACACATAATATCCACACAAACAATATAACAGCCACTTTTATTTTAAAAGATAACTTACTCAATATCATTTATCCTAAACAGTCATTCTCTTACTGATTTTGAAAACAAATGTACTACACAACTGAAATCTCCTTTGGTAAAATATTGAACAATTTAGCCCCTCTAAGAAACGAGATTAGTAAATATGATTTCGCAATTTAATTACAACGATCATTTTAATTACTTTACTTTGTTGTATGCAGTATTATATACCTAATTAAAATGTAAGCTACACTTGAATTTACGAATGCCGTAATGATTTCAAAATGGATGCATATAATTTATTTGGTTGGTTATATGAGCAAATATGAGCAAAGATGTTAAGAAATCTATTGTTTTTAGTAAACCCATATGATACAAATATGTTTTTAATTAATTTTCTTACTTCGTGAGTATATAAGAGTAACATCTTATTAAAATGTTTGACTTTATGATTCTAGTACATTTTGAAAATACTTAGATTACCCAAAGATTAAGTTTTGAAACAATAAAGTAAAGCAGGATGCTTATAAAGTTAAAGACTAAATTTAATTATGAGTTGATAAACTCTCAAAATCAGCTTACACGTTATTTTACGTTGCAAAGTTTTCTAATTAACTCGTGAAGGATTTGAAACGAATTTGTTGAACAATTTGATATTTAATAATATTTAAAGGAACTAGCCTATGTCTCATATAGTTTGGTTGTTGAATATGCAACAAGTTTATATATTATTTAATATATTTTTACTTTTTACTTAACAAGAAGGATTTGTTATAAGTTTCTTGCAGTTAGAACATTTTACTTGAAACATATTTTCTTTGCAGGAAACTCGTTTGTATGGATTATGTTATTAAATTAAATTTCATATGTTTATTTATTCCATTTTATTTCCTTTACAGTTTTTTATTTTTTCAATATTTTGATATGTATGTATAGAGAATGCTTCAAGCTAACATTTCCTGTGAACCAAATATGTTTTGCTCGAAAGGTTTGTTGTCTATGAGCGTGGGAATGAGAGAGTTTTGACGTTCTCAAAACAAGGCTGTAATTTCAAATTAACGGTTATTCCCCATGCAGCTTCATATCCGACCGTTGTATACCAAGCATGAGTGGGATGTTCCTATATTTCTCCTCACTTTTGTTAATAATTTTAAGTCAAATACTTTTATGAAAAGATAATTTAGAAGTATAAAATTCAATTCTTTATTTATTCTCTACACTTTTTACTTTCTCCCCCTATACCATAGTATATGGAGAAAGTATTGTATTCGTCAAAATTTTCGAGTTTGAGTTTTTTGTGGAAATATCCGTTTTGGGTCCCCCTGAACCTAAAAAAGTGGTTTTCGGAGTGATGTCTGTGTGTGTGTCTGTGTGTCTGTGTGGATGTTATCAGACCTAGAGCCTAAACCAGTCGTCCGATTTTGATGAAATTTGGTATGGAGGTATTAATCCACCGTATCTCCAGGCGTTTTTTCATTTTTGTGAATGTTTTATTTTTAAGGGTAATTTTCCCATAAAAACCCTTAAAATAACGGAAAAGTCAACTTTTTTCAAAAACGGCTTCAACGATTTTGATTAAAATTTTATAGTTTATTAGGGACCTATATTACTATAAACTGTAAAATTTTAATCAAAATCGTTAGAGCCGTTTTGAGAAAAGTTGGTTTTTCCGTTATTTTATGGATTTTTATGGGAAAACAACTTTAATACAAAATCATCTCTCCTACCCCACCCTACAAGTCACCGTGAATCTATTTAATAATTTAAATAAGTTTGTGAGAAAGTATGTGCCAGTTCCTGGTACCGTTTATTTATAATTGTCTTTCATTTTGGGGCAAAGTAAATATATTCCTAAATTACGTTTCAAACTTGGCATAGTTTCACTGAAAAAACTCTAACCGTACTGCAAAGTTAAAGTTAATGTTAACAGTTTTTCTGTCATGGTAACATTTATAATGTCATAATTACTTTAGAGCTTGAAATATTTGCATTGCTGTAAGGTTTTTTTAATGTTGAGTTTTACTGTAAACTCTAATGTAGTTAATGTCATAGTTAATTTAATATACGTAAAGGCGATGATTGTAGTCACTAAATTAGTTAATGTAACTATAAGGTAAATCTAACGTAATATACATCTAAAAAACGGAATGAAAACAATATCTTAATATGTTCACAATGTAAGCTTACTTAAAGGCATAAAGGCGGGTATTTATGCAGTGAACTGGGTTACATCCGCTGTACATCCTTTAGACGGTAGCCTTTTCCTGTTTTAGAGTTACCCTGTCCACAATTACAATTTCTCACGTTTTTACGAAATTCGAATTCAGTTTCTCTTCAGTACTCGGTAGACTAACAAGTAACAACAAATACCACATCAAACAGCTATAACTAAAGTGCTTCGTTGTCGATCTTCTTGTTTTTTCAACATACATGGATGATGATGTAGAATCTTTGTTGACGTAATGGGGATTTCAAAATTATATTACAATTTTTAAAGGTAAGTTCAGGTATATACATAAATTAATACAGTATTATAATTAGATGTAGTAATTTTAAAAACTACCATAATAAATACGGTATATATTCAATGTTAAAATTTCATTACAGGTTATGGGAGGTTGCCTGAAGTTATACATAACTTTGTCATACTTTTTTAAAGACAAAAAGTTAGATATATAACTAATATATTTTCTATATATTTTAAATTATTGTTTTAATAATCATTCTGGTAAATATTTAAAATTCATTTTAGCAATCTATTTACACATAATTAGTTTATTATCAAATAATATACTTTCATTTCAGAAAATGAAATAGATATACTTGCCTTATCCAATATGGAGGAAATCCATGTAAAGGAACTTATTTTTTAGTGCATACCTTCCATTTAACTGATTTAACATTACTACATACAACTACACACAATTCATTCATAGTATTTTATCTTTTCAAGTAAAAATATAAGGTTCAAAGAAAGAAAATTATCAACCTAGCATAATTGTACGTCAGGCATTTCGCTAAAATATTTATTAATAACAACTACATCTTACAACAAATTAAGGATGTGTTAAACAAATATTTTAAAAGATTCAGTTTGGTTGTTTAGCTGTTTAAAATGTGTGAATGAATTTTTAATATGTAGGAGTGGTTTTTAAGAAGTACTTTTCCATTAAAGCCTCAGTTAGACTGTCAATGGCATCAGTCAATTAACATGACTTGTTTGAGGAATTTTTACATTTGAAATGACAGAGCCTTATTTTATTATTTTGTAAATATTTGTATGTTCTGCAAAAAGCTAACAATAGCATATACAAATATTTGGATAATGAATTTTGATTACTTTTATCAGAACTAACTTTTTGATATTTGAAATAATTTATGTATTTAAAATAATTTACGATGTTTACGAGTATTGATCAACCCTTGTTAACGAATTATTAAAACTAAGAATGTTTTTTATTAACAAAAAAGTTACTTCAAACTTTCTTAACTACTACTCAAGATAATAAATATCCATCTTCAGTGGGAAATGTCTCAGTAATTAATTAAATTAAAAGTAATGAACTCATTATCAAATACGGTAACTTTAAACATAGAATTTAGGTTAACATTTTAAAAAGTTGTAATTTAAAGCTTGAATTCTTTATTTTAAGATACAGTAAAAATCTTATGTCCTTAACTATGTAAATAACTACATGCATTAATCTATGTATATTATATAATATATTTTATAGTTGTCTTACACTTAATTTTTATTTTTTCCAGAACTCTTACTATAGCTCCTCTAACTGAAGGACCTCGACAGTTAGTATGCAGGGGAAAGCTTGTCGACAAATTATAGCTCCTCTAACTGAAGGACCTCGACAGTTAGTATGCATGGGAAAGCTTGTCGACAAATTTCGAAATAAAATATCGGAATTAAGAAAAGCTGTTTCTGTTGTGACAAAAATAACTATTGTTACAATAAACATACTATATAGTAATTACAAACTTAACTAGTGTTAGAACTGTATTAGTATGAAGTTCACCACTACATCAACTAACCTTGCAAGGATGTTAGTTATACTGAAACACACAGAGCAATTAATTACTCTTATGATTACAATAACTAATATGAGTGTAATATTTTGTAGATGTATTACCTAATTTGATTATTTTTGTGACAATAACAACTAACTTACCAGTAAAGGAACACTACAATATTAAACACTCTACCTAATGTTATAACTACATTAATTTATATTCACTACTACATTAACTAGCCTTGCGACATAGTTAGTAGTGCCTTAATGTCATAGAAACATTAGGCTTACTGTTGAATTTACATTTGCTGCTAAGTTAATAACATTGCAATAATATCAAGAGATCAACAGTAGCTTACTTTAACAATAAAGTTAACTACACCCTGCTGACCCGTAAAGAAATATTTCTTTTACCGCAACATTAATTGTGTTGCTGCAAGGATAGAGTTTTTTCAGTGTTTGATTGCAGTCTTGTAGTAGGATCATAAAAACTGGTGTTTTCAAAATAAGAAACTATAAATTGATAAATATATTTATACAATTCTATTTAGAACTAAATTATGAAACTTTTTTACATTTATGAAAAAAATTTAAAAAAATGTTTACTACTCTTTGTGTAGACCTAAAGTTGAATTTTTACCTTTCATAACTGAACATTTTTTGTTTCTTGAGCTAATAACTTTGTACATTTTACATCTATCACTTTTTTACTAGCATAATATATAAATTATTTTAACCTTTCTCTACAAAAAAGCTGTGAAACACTTTTGGATTATGGTTCATTTACTATTTTTGGCGAATTTTTGAAAAAAATGCTTGCAAACGCCAAAAAATCCATTTTCGTTAACATTGCCGGTTCTAGGGTTAAATAAAGATGCAAAATAACACGTTTTAGGCTTCCCAAAAGTACTTAAAACGATATAGGTATTTATAATTTTCCAATTCTAATTGTGATTTAGACCTACTTTAGAATAAATTAGAATAGCAACTAATCCCCCGCCAAATATTTCCGTGCGCTGCCTCTAACCTCATAGGCTTGGAACACACGGCGTTTTATTTTGCCGACTACGGATTAGTTACCGTCCCCGCTCATAAAAAGCCTTATTGGGATTCATTAAACTGATGTGTCTAGTTCATTAATCACGAAGTGTGTGATGTAATATATTATTTCTTTTAATGTTTTATTGATATGAACAGAGAGCAATTCTCACTTTATTGTTATTCCATCGCCGATTGAAAAGGAAGAATAAAAATATACTTATTTTCGTTCGTCCAATCAATAAATAATAGAAGAGAAGATTTTGGAGCCTTCTACACTGTGTTTGCTGATTTGAGGAACTAGAAGAAACATTTTTCAATTATTTAAGAATGTCGGTTTCGTCATTTGACGAACTGCACACGCGGCTGAAGGATAGTGTTCTACGAAAAAAATAAGGAAAATTGGCGTGCATTTGGTCACATTCACCACTATTTCGGCGGAGACGATGGAAAATCCATCGATTGTAATGGCAGCGAGCGGCTGCACAGCTACCGTCAGCGACAAATAAACAGATCGTTAATTTTTCCTACGAATGTGTATGCTCTAATACTCTCCTTCGCGCCACTATTGATATGACGGCGATGGCAAATAATAAATAATCTGTGGCGGGAAACGCCGTGTGCTGCCTTTAGAACACTATACTTTGATACATTTCACTGCATCTATATAAAATAAAGTGTCAGTGTCCAATTCAACCAAAATAATGTCAGCAATATATTGATAATTTATTGTAGCTTAACATTTGCATAGGCCTAGGTGTTGAAAACAAGTTAGGTATTTTAATATAAACAAAGTCCATATATTTTTACAAAGTTAATATATTTTTTCATTACATATTCCTGAAAACGTCTATGGTGGTATTTACTTATTAGAGTTGTCCGAATGTTTAGACATGTTAAAATTTGTACTAAGCTATGAAATGCCTTGGATTCAAAGTTTAAGTTTATTTTGAGCGAAAACTAATTTGCATGCTGTATGGCAAGAAGTAATGATGATTCGAAATCTTTCAATTTTACAATGTACAAAATGGCCTGATATATTCAATTAAGGATTTAAAAAATTTTACGCTGTATCTAAGAATTAGTAAAGGAGTTTTCAGGTAGAAATATTTGGTGCTACGCATAAATATATGTGGCCTATAACTAGAGAGTAGGCCTACAAACAGATAAATGATAGACTTGGATTAAGCAAATCTGAGTTAAAGAGATTGTTTCTATAATAGCAGGCAAACGATTTTGATTAAACAGTTAATATCATAAAATGTTTGTGTTTTTGGAATAAGCATTTGTTCCAGACTTTTATGAAGCCTATTTCTATGGAATAAGCATTTGTTCCAGACTTTAGGCCTATTTCTAAAATTTGTCTACTTATTAATAATACACTAGCTTCGATTTTTGTAAGTATTTTCGTTTACAATATTTTGTTTAATTAGTGTTTCGTAACGAGAAAGTAAACACAAACGCAACCTACTTACCAGGATCACAGTTCTAACAGCTACCTAACGTAAAATGGAAATACAATGCATTTAATTTGTTATAGTTAAATATTAGTCAATATTAACCCAGATACTCATTTTTTTAGTGAAATAGTTTACTATGGGTCTTACAGGGTTGAAGTTTGATTAAACAAATAATATTTTGTGATTCGTGTGAGGAATCGTTTTAAAGAGCTTATTTTAAGTTATTTAAATATAACAACAAATTAAAATTGACTGATGTTTAGTTTTCTAGATGTTGACAAAAATAAAGTAGGGGTAAAACCCATTCCACTTCTGTAGCTAAAATGTTGAAAATAAATAGTGGTGTTACACGGTAAAGGTACCCATGTGTTAGATCAAAATGTTTGCTAAATACAGTAGAGATGAAAAATTATTTGTCTCCTTTGATGTTAGAGCTAAAACTAAATTTTGAGCTTTGATTAAACTAAATTCGCATTTTCAGGTTTTAATTCATCTTTAAGTTTACAGCTTCACGAAAGTAGTTACGCATTCCTAAACGTCTGTGTTTTCACATTTATTAAAACTTTTCCAATCATTGCTCACCTCGGTTTAGAAATATTAAAAATTCTAAGATGAAACATTAGCCAATAATCAGTAGGCCTAAGAGTTTCACTAAACAGCGTTTAGGGCTACACTAACTAACTTGTTAATGCAACTTGTTAATTAACAAGTTTATATAACTTTTTGTTGTATAACATGTTAAACAAATTTTAATTTTGACTTTAAATTGTGTTATAATATAGCCTACATATGTATAACGTTTGCCATTTTGTTTAGACGCCACGAAGAAAAGAATACGCGTTGATTGCTTTTGTTTGTGTTGTGTTAAGAAGAAAATAGACGGGAGAAAAGGTTTTCGGTTTGGCCAACATTAAAGGGAGGAAAAGGTGCAGTAAAAGTGACTCTTGCCTGGAATTTTATAATTTTTATGTTATTATTTTAATTGATTTAAAGCTATAACTCAAAGGAATTCTAAACTCCAATTCACTCACAAGCACAGAAATTCCATTAAAATTCTCGAATTTGTAGAGTAGACTAGTAATCTCGGCGTTGGATAATATTTGTGAAAACTTTCTATTTTTCCTACAAAATGAGCGTCTTTTAAAGCAAAATAGGAATACGAAACATCCCCATGGTTGTATTTAAAACAATAAGTTTCATGATTTTAACATCGTGTTGGCCTACATTTGGTCTTTTGTTACTTCCTGTGTTCCTGTGCAGGGGATTACTCGTAATTTTTCCAGTACAGAAACTGACCAGAAAGGGGGGTAAATTTTGAAATTTTGACTTCTAAAACCCCTACTTTACCTTTGGTGAGTTTAAGGGTGCAGATAATATGCTTACTTTTATAAGAAAGGTACACATGTATATTTAACTATTTTTGTAGCCTACTTGTAATAGGCCTATAGAATATAGTAAATTTTGGAGACACATATTATTAAAAGAAAAATGTCTCTTGTTTATTCAATAGCCTTTATCAGAAATTTAAATCCTCGGTAAAAGACTTAAACCTAAACACATTTTTAATTATGTAAATAAGAAATTAAGAAAGGTACATTTGAATTATTACTATTCAATTAAATAGTAGGCCTATTACTTTTATGCAGCGCTTTAAGTAAAAAGAGGTTTAAACTTGAAAAAATAATATTAATAAATAAGGACGCCTTATCTCTAACACTCGGCAATCAGCATTGGCCAATGATAAGTCTTGCAAGTGATATCCACTCTTCATTTTATAGAAATAGTGTTATATTTATAGAAAACCAGGATAAATTTAATCACTAGGCTAAATGAGGTCCAAATTATATCTAGTTTGGTATTATTTGATTACAACAATCTCATCAATATGTTATAAACTTGTTCATACCGAAAAGTTAATAATATACAAGTTTAAGCATTGCTGGTTTTTAAACTTTTCGGTCGCCTCGACTCTGAATCATCGGTCTCTTATTTTTAGTCATTCGCAGCGCTTGCCGACCATCAAAGGTGTGCCTCGAGACTGGCAAAAAGGTGTCTGGTGCTCCCAACTTGTCCCATTTCGATTAAAGAGCTGAGGGACAATGTGGGAGACTTTATATGGACTTATATTACTGTAGTTGGCTTGCATAGTCGCAAAGCACTGTAGTGTGGGGATATCTTAAGGTTTTTCGATTGTGGACGTAAAATTCTAAACCGAGTGTTGAATTAGTGTGATTGAGCGAGTGGATAGTCCAGTGCAACGTTAAAACAAAACGTAAAAAAGAATTAATAAAAAGCAGCACCTCCGTTCCTGTATATAGCACAGGTCAAAAACTATCCAATACCAACTAACTGTGTTGTTATATTATAAAATGGATAAGAATTATACTCTTTGTAACTGGATACAAATTTTAGACCTCTAGTGATTTTTTTAATTATAACTGGGAATTTATGAAATAAATAAGTCATAGGCTACACAGTAATAAACTGCGACATGCAGATCTGACAGAGTTTGCTTGGGAGTTATTAGGTACAAAAATATTTAATTATTTTCAATTTGAAAGTGTGTTAAAGAAATAGTTGTTTTCCTTAGACAATATCGAACGTTTAATTAAGGTATAAAGTATGTTAATGGTTTTCTTTTATTTTATGATTGAAAATACAATTGCTAATGACACAGATCATTATGATTTTGTATTAGTTTTTTAGTGTAGGTAGACATTGGAAACTTTTTGAATGGAATTATTATGGTAGTCTGCTGCATATAATTTGTTTTACAAGTAGGCTATTCAAATTAATAATTCTAAAATACAAAATAAAAGTGGTTGAAACTTAAAACTGGCTTTGTCTTGATGACCTTCAATATAATTCTTTTGATTTTTACTTAGTTTATAAGTTAGACGTATATATTAGTTTAAACGCGGCTTTATTTTAAATATTGATCTAAATTTAAATTATTGTGTTTATAATTCCTCTAAAATTTGTTATTTAATTAATAATATTCACTTAAATGTTTAGTTATACATTTTAATTAATAGTAGGTAAATCCATTAGGCTTAGAATATAATTAGGCTATAAGTAATCATATAAAGTTGTGCTACTTAAAGTTATAAAGTTGAGAGCATTGTGTAATCTTATTAAGGATGAAATCCTTGAATATTGACACAAGTTGATAGGCTTAAGAGTTGCTGTGCTCGCCTAAGTGGACATGGAAATTATTGAATCTTAGCATTAAGCAGTAAAGTACACATCTGGTTCTGAAACTTTCTTACGCCAACTATGGTGTATTAATTATAATAAGTTTCTGTTGTAAGATTTATAAAGGGAATCTTAGCGTCTTATGACTTCGGTGTACAAACATGGTAATAACCACCTTATTGCCGCACCCCGAGACTTAAGCCTCCCTTCGTCGTTATCTACATTCTTGGACGTCTTAAAACTTAACATCCCTTGCTTTCCACCCTCTCCCTTCTTAATTACACAAGTTTGTATCCTTCCCTCTCCCTCAAATTCAGTTACACATGGAAATGATAATTGTGCTCTACATTTTTGAATGTTATCATAGTTAATCACTTACTAAGCCAATACAAAAAACAAATGTGTTAAGCGGCAACTAGTAAAAAGGAAGGATTAATGTTTTTTAATGTATGAATTTTTATATTAGATTCTATTTATACCCCAAATTTAGTTATTTAGTTATATTGCAATGTAGGCTAATGATCCCAGACATTTCGTAGCCTATTCTTGGAACAAAGTGTAGGTTACATGCCAATAATTATGGAAAGAAACATAAAATTTAAAATCGTTTAAGGTAGCCTGTAGACTATATATCACTCAAATGAGAATATATAGCCAATTGAAATCACAATATCTTATATTTGCCTTGTGACCCCGTTGGTCTAACCAGCTGTAGCAAGTGTTTTATCAGAAATGTATTTGTAAGTGTTTTAAATCCCTCACGAGCAATAGGCCTACTAATAGTGTGACAACATTTCCGAAACGCGTGAACAAAATACTAAATTACTAACAAAACAAGCAAATTTTATTATTAAACATAGACAAACTCTTAGCCAATGGGTAATCACAAATTCTACTGCAGACAACACCAAACACTATATAGGCCTATACAAGCACTTCTTAAAAGTTTTTCTAAACAACATGTTGATGTTATTCTGCGTTGCAAAATAGGATCTCAGATTATCAGGACTGCAAAAAAAACACTAATTCAAAAATGCAACTGTTTAAAAATTGAATCTAAATTGCTTGTTTTATGTAATCTAAGTTTCCTAAAAATAACTGCGGTTCAGGCCTACTGTTTATTATTATGCCAACTGTTCAGATTTATATAGGCACAAGCAGACCCATTTTACATCCTGCCAGCGCCCTAGGCACAACGAAGAGTGGCGCCCCTTTTCATACCCCTGCTAGCTGATTACGCCCCCCCCCCCCCCCCAGCCCTACCATAACGCATATACCCCATAAATTTAGATTTAGTCTGAAATGCCAGTTTTGGTTGGGGAGGGACTTTAGACTCAATGTCCCTTAACTCTCCTTTACAAATTATGCTGATTTTTTTCGAGAGCGTTCCCATTATCCACCACCTATGGACCCGCCGTGTCCCGGACTGGCAACCGGTAGCCGTGAGGTATCTACTGGCCTCCGGTGAGAATGCGTGTAACATACCTCACGGCATCACGGACACCCACCCTCCCTTCTTTACATTTGAAATATTTACATTATTTACAGTATTCGTTTAATCACATTTTGACATTTTCGGTTAGCAACCAGTGGCGGTGGAAGGGGGAGCGAGGCAGGCTGTGTGGCTGGCACAAGTAACACGTCATGTACAGCGCGGAGCGCCGGCGCCGGGCGCGGCTGTGATTTAGGTCAGAATTCGGCTTTTGGCAGTGGCGCAATAAATGATGCATGCAGACACAACCACGGCAACTTTTTTTTGTTTTTCTATTCTTTGCGCCCCTCCAAAAATGCCAATTGCCTAGCGCCCTAGGCACGTGCCTACCGTGCCTATTCGGTAAAACGGGCCTGGGCACAAGTAATAAAGTACTAAGTAATAAAGGTAACAAAAATGTAACAATATTATTTTTTGTATGATTTTTATAGATTACAAATAATATTTTATTGAAAAGTGTTAAATTAGGGAGTTATTCAATAATTTACTAATGTTTTTCCTGAAATCAAAACGGGCTCTTTTGGTCATGCTTGTGTTTCAGTCACAAAGAAAATCATAGCCTATGTTAACGTGTGTAGGTACTTTTAATTAATATTTAGACCTAACCAATCCGTATTATTTTATTTAAAAAATTAATTAAATTTGTTTTTTATTTTTGGTAAATAGGGGAAACTAGCCTAAAATGACATATCAGTATAAAATGACATACTGTAGTAGGTGTTTCGGCTTAGGCCTACTGCCGTGTTCAGTGTCACTTTTGATGTGTGTATGGTAAAACTAGGCAAGCAAGAAGATACTCTGTTAATGGCGGCAACGAGGCATTGTATTTACGCTTGAGACATAGCATTATTAAAAAGACGAGTTTAAAAATATTTAATTGTATCTATTTTAATGCGTATTGTACCTATATTAATAATACATTTTATTGATCCATTCATTAATGTTTGTTAATTAGGATGTGTAGAACAGTATGCACTTGTTTAAATGATTAAGGTTATAGTTTAGAAAGCGAAGTTTAGAAAGTTTAGTAGCCTATGTCATTTTACCCTGATGATTTCATTCATTCCTCTGTGTTGTGAGACAGCCTGTTATATAGTGTACTAGTGGACCCGGCAATGCTTCGCTATTGCTTTGAAAGCCTGTAATTCTTATCCCGTGTAATTCAACATCCTGTAATTTGTATCCCGTGTAATTCAACATAGGCCTAATGATTGTTACACATAATTTTAATAAAACAACTGATTTGAATCAAAATTTTAATACAATTTTAGGTAAGGCCTTTAAAACCTATGAAATATAATAATTAAAACATCTAATATTACAATTTAACATTAAATTATTGTTACACATTATAAATAAAACAGCTTATTTGGACCAAAGGTTTAACACAATTTTAGGTTAGGCCTACTATTATAAAATCAACACACGTTTTTTGAAAGAGTTTGGAATAATCACCATAGTAACCAGAATAACACATTAATAAATACGAATCAGCTGTTTCATCTTTTATATGGCTGCTTATGGGAGGGATGAATTTTCGCATTTTTTACCCTTTAAATTCAAAATTTTGCAAAATCCTTTCTCAGTACGCCTCTACATTATTGGACGGATGTACCTTCCAAATTTCAAGTCTCTAGCTTTAATAGAATCGGCTCTGCGTTAATCATCAGTCAGGACATTGCATTTTATATAAGAGATTGCTATAAAATATGATTATATTATGTACCGTACTACTGTATGTTAATTTTGTATAACCTAATAGTTACCTCTACATGATTATTGAAAATACAAAAAATACTAATTGCACTGATGTTAATTAACCTAACTAATGTTAACCTCAGTAGCAGACCTGTCACCCCTTCCTATAGCAACGATAAATAATACAAAGAGAAAATTGAAAAAAGGTCATGAAGCCGTTTTAACAAGTAGCCCATATTTTAAATGAATTAAAAGAAAAAGCTGAGGAGAAAAAAGACTGGAGTTAAGAAAAACGTTCAGAAACTGTAGTTCTGAAACGTCTACAATTTAAGAACGAAGACCTGTTCAATGGGCAGATGAGGAAGACTGCCCCTGTCTTTACTGCAATGAACTATTTTCAATGTCTAAAGGAGGAGAATCGTGGTTACAATGTATGCAGTGCAGCAGGGCTTGGGCTCATTCTGAGTGTGCTGGACTTAAAAAAAAAAACTAAACAGTTTATCTGTGAAATTTGTATTAACTAATTGATTATTACCAGCTGATACTTTTCTATTTTAATTTATATATATTATAATCAACAAAATAACGAACATTTTCTGTTACAAACTGAATGGTAATTGTTATTATTCATGGTAAAATGACGTAGGAGTATGGAGTATGTCATTTTATACTTAGTTAAGGATAAAATGACATAGGCCTACTAACACAAAATTAAAGATTTGAAAAAACTATTCAGATTTGTTTAATATATCTTTCAAATCCATTAAATTATCATTTCTAGCTGTAAATGTATACTACTACTGAAAATTAAAAAATTTCCATAACTAGAACAGATTTTAATTGATATTTAAAAAGTGGTATGTCATTTTAGGCCAGTCTCCCATACTATTTCATGCCTACATTGAGCACCATTCATCTGACTAGAGGATGTTGTAGCCTACGTTGTACAAAATGGACGGGCGAGGGAATAAACCAATAATTCTTGTAAAAATAACAAATTACAGTCAGCTTAGATTGATCACGTGATCATCGGTTGAATACAAAATGTAATCCATTACTTTGGCCTATGTTGGACGATGATATTTACAACAATATCTCGATAACCGACATCAATGTTTGAATTTTAAATTGGTTGTTGTGACATACTGTCACGAGTAATTATTCTAGAGTTGATATTCCAATTTGTTTTACACAAAAATAGGTGAAATGTCAGTTGCAGAGGTATGAATAAGTTACGTATAGCATTACAGTAATCGTATCACATGTCTGTCATAGCCGTCTTAATGGTTAGTCCTATATATATAAAATAGGCTAGTGGACCCGGCAATGCTTCGCTATTGCTTGATTTACCTAACCTAAAATTATATTAAGTTTTTGATCCAAATCAGTTGTTGATCAAAATCATCTGTTGATCAAAATCAGCTGTTTTAAGCTTTTCATACGAACAGCTGTTTTTTGTGCCCCTGATAATATCAAAAGAAATCTTTCTTCTTCTTCCTTAAGATTGACCTTCCATAAGATTAACATTGAAACTTTGAGGGCCACTGGGGCGTATCCCTGAGGACCGATGTAAATTATAATGGGATTCTGCTCATCTACAGGACACTACCTTTCTAACCTTATGCGCGAATTTCTCCTACGATGCACACAAGCTGAGAAAAAAGGACGACAAGTTTTGTGCTTGCCTATTAGCATAATATATAGATAACATTACCAATTTGACTGGGATTTTCTAATCCGTTGTTGAAAGTAGACTGTAGGCTATCAGACAAACGAGTATAAGGGTTCAGTTTTTGTTTTATGTTCAGAACCCTACAAACTACAAGTTGAAATAAATGTCAGAAGTAAAACATCCTCGAAGATTTTAAAACCAACCATTAAAGATCATGTGAGTTGAAACATGACAGAGGCAGGCCTAAAATAAATGTAGGTCTATCTGCTATTAGGCCTACCAACACTTTAGGCATTGTAATGTAACTTCATAAATTTAATATTTATGACTCACGATAACCTAACAGATATACTCACATCGGGATTTAACAAAAAAATTTATAAAATTAACTTAATTATTGTTACTTTACTCGCGTCGTTATCTTTTCGTTAAGATCAATTTTATTTAAGTTAATTGCAAAGAGTGCAAGTGCATTAAAGTAGAAAGCCGACTTCTACCTATTAAAAATTGATGTTATGTAGCACCTAAATCATAATAATTATTAAAAATTAATGTCCTTAATTTTAGTTTCACTTATCCTACTGATAAAAGATGATATAGGAATAATTTTATTTTTTTACACATGCGCTGATGCCCGTGAATTCCTATTTATTCGAAACTAATTCCTTTTAAATTGAAATTTTCCATTGTATGCCTAACAGATATAATATACTAAATGTATTTGTATCTACCCCTATATATTATTCAGAATTTGTTTATGCACTTAAACCAAGAAAGAACAACAGCCTATCTTAATTAAATAAGTAGGCTAAATAATATTCAGTTCTTCAAAATGGGCCGTAGGAAGTGATAAATTTAAAATGGTTGTAGTGGATGTTCAAAATGTGTTGCAACCTAGCCTATAAAGGCCTAGGCTACTTAACAAGTCCAATTTGTATCATATTTTTATTACCAATTATTTACCTTAACAAGGGAACAAACCAACCCGTGAAGTAGGCCTACGTACACTGAAAAAACTCTATCCTTGCAGCAACACAATTAATGTTGCGGTAAAAGAAATATTTGTTTACGGGTCAGCAGGGTGTAGTTAGCTTTACGGTTAAAGTAAGCTACTGTTGATCTCTTGATATTATAGCAATGTTATTAACTTAGCAGCAAATGTAAGTTCAACAGTAAGCCTAATGTTTCTATGACATTAAGGCACTACTAACTATGTCGCAAGGCTAGTAATGTAGTAGTGAATATAAACTAATGTAGTTATAACATTAGGTAGAGTGTTTAATATTGTAGTGTTCCTTTACTGGTAAATTAGTTGTTATTGTCACAAAAATAATAAAATTAGGCAATACATCTACAAAATATTACACTCATATTAGTTATTGCAATCATAAGAGTAACTGCTCTGTGTGTTTCGGTATAACAAACGTCCTTGCAAGGTTAGTGGATGTAGTGGTGAACTTCATACTAATAAAGTTCTAACACTAGTTAAGATTGTAATTACTATATAGTTTGTTTATTGTAACAATAGTTATTTTTGTCACAACAGAAACAGCTTTTCTTAACTCCGATATTTTATTTCGAAATTTGTCGACAAGCTTTCCCCTGCATACCAACTGTCGAGGTCCTCCAGTTAGAGGAGGTACATAGTAAGAGTTCTGGAAAAAATAAAAATTAAGTGTAAGATAACTATAAAATATATTATATAATATACATAGTTATTAATGTATGTAGTTATTTACATAGTTAAGGACATAACATTTTTACTGTATCTTAAAATAAAGAATTCAAGCTTTAAATTACAACTTTTAAAAATGTTAACCTAAATTTTATGTTTAAAGCTACCGTATTTGATAATGAGTTCATTACTTTTAATTTAATTATTATCTTGAGTAGTAGTTAAGCTAGTTTGAAGTAACTTTTTTGTTAGTAAAAAACATTCTTAGTTTTAATAATTAGTTAACAAGGGTTGATCAATACACGTAAACATCGTAAATTATTTAAAATACATAAATTATTTCAAATATCAGAATAATTAGTTCTGATAAAAGTAATCAAAATTCATTATCCAAATATTTGTATATGCTATTTTTAGGTTTTTGAAGAACATCAAAATATTTACAAAATAATAAAATAAGGCTCTGTCATTTCAAATGTAAAAATTTCTAAAACAATTCATGTTAATTGACTGATGCCATTGGCAGTCTAACTGAGGCTTTAATGGAAAAGTACTTCTTAAAAACCACTCCTACATATTACAAATTCATTCACACATTTTTAAACAGCTAAACAACCAAACTGAATCTTTTAGAATATTTTTTTAACAAATGCTTAATTTGTTGTAAGATGTAGTTGTTATTAATAAATATTTTAGCGAAATGCCTGACGTATATAAATAAACAATTATGTTATTTTGTTAATTTTCTTTCTTTGAGCCTTATATTTTTACTTGAAAAGATATAATATGAATTAATTGTCTGTAGTTGTATGTAGTAATGTTAAATCAGTTAAATGGAAGTTAGGTACTAAAAAATAAGTTCCTTTACATGGATTTCCTCCATATTGGATAGGGCAAGTATATCTATTTCATTTTCTGAAATGAAAGTATATTATTTGATAATAAACTAATTATGTGTAAATAGAATACTAAAATGAATTTTAAATATTTACCAGAATGATTATTAAAACAATAATTTAAAATATATAGAAAATAGATTAGTTATATATCTTTAAAATAGTATGACAAAGTTATGTATAACTTCAGGCAACCTCCCATAACCTGTAATGAAATTTTAACATTGAATATATACCGTATTTATTATGGTAGTTTTTAAAATTACTGCATCTAATTATAATACTGTATTAACTTATGTATTTACCTGAACTTACCTTTAAAAATTGTAATATAATTTTGAAATCCCCATGACGTCAACAAAGATTCTACATGTAGACTATGTATAAAGATCCATGTATGTTGAAAAACAAGAAGATCGACAACGAAGCACTTTAGTTATAGCTGTTTGATGTGGTCTTTGTTGTTACTTGTTAGTCTACCGAGTACTGAAGAGAAACTGAATTCGAATTTCGTGAGATAAAAACGTGAGAAACTGTAATTATGGACAGGGTAACTCTAAAACAGGAAAAGGCTACCGTCTAAAGGATGTACAGTGTACAGCGGATGTAACCCAGTTCACTGCATAAATAACCGCCTTTATGCCTTGTAAGTAAGCTAACATTGTGAACATATTAGGATATTGTTTTCATTCCGTTTTTTAGATGTATATTACGTTAGATTTACCTTATAGTTACATTAACTGATTTAGTGACTACAATCATCGCCTTTACGTATATTAAATTAACTATGACATTTTACTACATTAGAGTTTACAGTAAAACTCAACATTAAAAAAACCTTACAGCAATGCAAATATTTCAAGCTCTAAAGTAACCATGACATTATAAATGTTACCATGACAGAAAAACTGTTAACATTAATTTTAACTTTGCAGTACGGTTAGAGTTTTTTCAGTGTAGGCGTATAACGATCAGTGTACCTAATCAGTTTATATGGCACTAAGGTTAAAAGACAAAAATATTGAAAACTAAAAAATTTAAACGTGCAAATCTGGGCCAAAAAGTAGTGCATTATTGTTTTAAATCTTCATTATAATGATTATTTTTACTTACTATATTTTGTTTTACAGGATTATAATAACTAACGTAAATTGATTTCTTTTATCAGTGCTCTTCCAATTTTTAGCAAAAAAGGGGCTATACAAAATGAAAAATCAGTTTTGTGGCCCCTGTTTTAAAACGGTTGAAGATAGGGCCTATAGCCTAAGTTTAACCAAAGTTTTAATGGAAAAATGTTCCTCTTTAAAATACTTTTAATTTGACATATCATTCGTCCTACTTTGACCTTTGAAGTTCAACCTAAAGTTGAAACTAATTTAGATACGCATATTTTTTTAAATCTCCCTGAAATTTGACGTTTTGTTAGGTCTAATGTTAGAAAAATTGTGGAAATAACTCCAAGTTTAACATTGTTTTAAAAGGTGTATCAATAGCAACATTGATACAAATTTTGAGTTCTGAAAATAAAACCATGTCTAGGCTAATGATAGACCTTGTAAATATTAAAATAGTTAGGCCTATCCTATGCCTACAACAAAATGTTTGTCCATAGGCCTATTTATACCCGGATATAACTACACCCAGGTCATTTAATTAATAAGCTATCTTTCTGTTTAAAATATTTTAAATTGAACGTTAGGTTTAAACAACAAAAAAATACCTCTGATGTTGAAGTTCACGATCGTATATTAATTTGTATCTTCTAGAAAATGGTAATTTTTAAATTCTATCATAGGGCTACAAAAAAAGGGAAAGTTGATGTATTGACTTTTACTGAGATTCGACTTTAGGCTAATAAATAATTATTGCATAAAAAAAATAAAGTAGGAATTTCATGATAGCCTAAGCCAATAATAGACTTTGGCTATTTATTTTAACGAGTGTTTCCTTTAATCCATTTTATAAAGCCAGCAATAGGGTCTAATGTTTTCGAACAATGTAGCCCATATTATATAGTACCAGTAACAGTTTACTAGGTAAGTTTATGTTTCAGTTTTCCTATTTGTTGAATTGAATTCATAAAATCTACTGTTGAAATAAATGTTTCTATGAGTTTTCCTGCAGAAAAGAGCAAATAAGACAGGTTAAACAGTAGACCCTAGTAATAATAATAGCGGTAATAATAAACAACATAAATATACATCCTCTAAAAATTTGGAATTGTGCTCATGTGCATGATTTAAAAGTATTCCGTACTCTACATCGTAGGTATACCGCAATTTAATGGCAACACTACAACAGTCTACATTAACTCATTTCATTTAAAACCATAAACCCGTGTTTTTAGTTGTTTGCTCGAAAAAAGTAAATCAAAAACAAATTGAGATATAATTACATCTTTATGTGAGAATTAAAGTTAAAACGATAAAGAATTATCATTGTACACAGGACGAGAACTTGACGTTAGCTGTATAGCAGACATGTTTGTTTAGCGGAGGGGAATTGTGGAGGGGAGTGTGCTGCACCAATCAGAGAGAGACTAGGGGCGTGCGCACAGCATACCAAATATCGATCCTAGACACATAGAAACAAATAAAAAGAATTGGTACTTTATAAATCGTGCTCTTTGAGGAGGGGACTTTATAGGGGAACTTTTTACTTAGGTAAAAGAAAGCGACTCCTTTGTAACTTTGCTGGTGTAAAGGTTTAGTAAATTTTGTATCTCCTTTGTTGTGATTGAATTTCGATATTCGTATCATGCTTAGAGTAATATTGGTTGTTTTAAGTTTTGTTAGATAAAATAATAAGATTTTATGTTATTTTAAATTTGTTTAGCCTATTTACAAAATAAAATTACATCAAACTCGTGGATTGTTAGTCATAATAATAGGTATCCTAATAGATTTAATCATTACTTTAAAATGTATTTACAAAAATCTATTAATTAGCATAATTAATTTACAAAATTTAATAAAAAGGCGACATCTTATTTGCTAAGGTTTACTTGAGCCCACAATATAGCCTATAGCATAATAAAAGTAATTTCTAATTTTAAAATTAGGCCTACGTTTTACAACAAAGAGGTCAAATCATAATTTAATTTAAATTAATATTTTGAAACAAAAATGTTTGCTACCTAGGCTAGCTATAAGTAGGCTATTTTGTTAAATGTAGGCTACATTTAATTTAGTTAAAGAATTATGTAATCGTGAAACAAAAAATAATAACTAGTCTTAATTTATTCTGCTAGCTTTGTTTTTCGGAGGAATCATTGCTGGAATTTAAAAAAATGTATTCCTTCAAACCTTAACCTTCGTTAATAATAGAAAAGTAGGCTATTACCTCTTTGGTAGTAGGCCTAGGTCTAGCCCATCTACACAAGTCTGATACTACATAATTGGAATAAAGTTAATAATTGAGAGGTACATAAGAATTTCCAATAAGTTACTCTAACATTAGGCCTACATGGAAATTGAATAGGATTTAGACTATAACACTATTTAGGTTTATAGTTTATCCATAGCAAATAATAAACAATAAATAATTTACCTGATTCTGACTTGGGTCTCACCCCTTCAATCAAAATTAGACCAATGTCTCGTATTTATGCTCGCATGCCAATATTCTTCATTTCCCTACATTTTATTATCAAAGCCTATTTTAGTTTTTAAGTTAATTTAGAAGTGTTAGATTAGGCATACACATCCAGCTGATTATCGTATCTATATATTATAGTCCTACTGAAAATCTTCAATCGGCTGAACTCCATATAAGTTATTAGGCTATATGGACAAATAACATTTTAAAACTAGGCCTAAGTCTTCTTTGAATTATAAATTTCAGTATTGTTCTCTCAACCATAAGGCCTTAAACAATGACTACATATCAACTGATATGTAGTCATTGCCTTAAACCAACTGTCTATGCTTCACCTTAAAAGAGGCCATATGGGTGGGGGGGGGGGGGGGGGGGGCATAGATTAAAAAAATTATTTTTACTTAGCAGTTCAAATTACGTGTATAGGCCTCGTCTATTTAAACCCAATTATGTATAGATTTTAAACTATGAATCATGTTTTACGAGGGTTCAGTAAAGAAAGAATCTTTGTGCAAGTGTAAAGATTATAACGCAGAAGCCCGTGTCTGACAAAAACTAAATTGCTTCTTTAAAGACTTTTATAACAGTAGGCTATTTTTGTAGCGTCTGCGTAAACATGTGCAATTCCAAGTTATTAAGGGGGCGCTTACCCTGCCGCCATATTGAATCTGATTCCCATAAGAGCAATGCTACAGAATAAGTCATTTTTTTCCGTTAATTCGTGGAATAAATTTAAAATTTTGGTTTCATTTTGAAGTACTATTATATGCGGATGTTGATTGCCGAATACATTTTCAAAACCCGTGTTATTGTTTTCATAAACGTATGATATAAATAGTAAAAAATAGTAAACTTTATTAATTTTTTACTCAGTTGCAAAAAGAGATATTGCAAAAAACTTCAGCAATCAACACCCACAATCTATTTTACTTTAAGAAAAAAAATACAGCTTTCGTTTTTTGCCAAAAACAACACAAAAATATGCTTAATAGTGAAGGTATGTTTTGGTTATTTAACATTGAAATTGGTACCCTACTTCACCGTTTTGGATGTAGAGAGCCGAGCCTTAAGTGAGCTTACTTTCATTGAATTGATTTTGTAGCCTAAGTTACTTGATTTTGGAATAAATGTATATCTAACAATAGACACTAAAGTGTTTAAAAGATAACCTTATCTATCTTAGACCTGAATTAAGTTAGACGTGGTGACTGATTCACGACTCACTGACAAAGAGTAGCCTAGGCTAAACATTTCAATTTGATAAAATCACAGATAAAATAATATTCAACATAATATTATGCTATTTCTATTTCCTCTGTGATATTATCCAACCTCGAACTTTGATCAACTGTGGCTCCAAACCTTAGGCCCTAAAACATAATAATCTAATTTTTTTTAAATGTAGGTCTATTTTCTCAAAATTTTCGAGTAAGTGGACTAAACAAAACGTTTTATTAATATTATCCCTTTTTGAACTTACTTCAAATGTAAAAGGACCTCAAGTTTCGGAATCAAGTTTTCAGTTCAAAATACGTAGAATAACCTATTTTGAATTTGGTTTGCTTGTAGTCTCCTCTTCAAATTCACTGTCACAGTTTACCCTTTTCACTATCGTACAAAATTTTACTTTCTCCAGAAGTACAAGAAAGTAGACCTATACCACACTTCTTGTACAGTCCTTATTAAGGTAGTAGGCCTGCCGTAGCTATTCATTAAAATCAGATTCACATACTGATTGTTCGCAAGGGCATTATGGTATGCTTAAGTAAAAACTTCAAATACTTTTATTTAATTTAAAAGAGTTGTAAGGAGGCCAAATTTGTTTACAAGTAAAAGTGATAAGAAATGTCAACATTGTCGATAGGCCTCAAACTTTGCCGTACCGCATTCCACCCAGATCGAAATCCCATGCGGATCTTGTAATCTAAATAATGTAACCGTGTTAGTGAAGTAAAGTAGTCTTAAACACGCTACAGCAAGAATTTATTGGAATATAATAAATATCCTATTAGTCCTACTGTAACTATAACATTTTACAAACTTAGAAAAAACTTTATTTTGGTATAGGCTATTAGACCTATTACTATTAATAATTGTAAAAATCTATGCTTGGCGATATTTGATGACATTTTAAAAAGAAAAGTAAGCCTATGCATACCTAATATCAAATTTCCAGTTTTTTTGTCAAAGTTTACGTTTGATTAAGAGATGCAAAATATACCTTAGTATCAGGTCCAAGGTAACAAGATCTAAGGTAGTATTTTTGGTACCGTAACAAGGTCCTTCTTCGCCCTTGGCGAGTTTGACAAATCAGCGCCCTCCAATACTTGGGGGACTGATTTTTTTTTTAGAATTTCTGTAAAATTGTTTATTATTTTAATATAAAATTTATAAAACTACTCTTATTATCAAAGAAAACCTAAACCTTAATTTGTAAATGAACTAAGTGTTGGAATTTTAAGGAGTTAAAACCTTATTTGTAGGCCTTCACGATTGAACTACTGAAGGATATTTAAAAAATAATTAAATCATAAAATCTAGTATCAAAAGTAAAGGACATAATAGTTCTGAGGCCTACTAAAACCTAATATGTTAATATGTATAAACATAATTATAGAAAAAGTATTTTTGTTTTAATTTTAGCTTCTGCAACATGCAATGAGAAAGTGAAAAATGCACAGTAAGTTATTTTTATCAACAGTTAAATCAATTTTAAGTTTCTATTTTGTTTTTTTTAATTAAAATATAAACACACTTAGGCTATGTAACTAATGAGTTATTAAGTAGGCCTATATTTGTTTGCTTGCTCAGATTCAGAACTAGTCCAGAACACGGTGCAGAGATGAATATTATAAATGTAGTGGATTTACATTTCTTAATTCACATTTTCTTGTTTATCAATGGAACTTGCCTAGGACTAGTTCGGAGTGACCAAACAAATGTAACATATCGATTACATAAAAACTACCAAAAATAATGCATAACCTCAATCAGTGCTTTTACTTTGGTTGAAGGTTTTGTTTATAATTTAAGAACTTCAGTTCTTGCACTTTACAAGTTACAACATGCCATTGCTGTAACTTCAGGTAACATTTTTTGACTTTGGGGGCTGCAAATAACAAATCTAAAAGATTCAGTAATTTAATTTATATTGCTCACAAATAGTTAAGAAACAGAATACAGTATAAATGCCATGGAACTAAAATGCTAAAAAAACCTTACCTTTCTCGTTTTAAGAAAAGCAAACCATTAATTATTTCATTAAATCAAGTTTTGAAGCGATCTCATATTCTACGGACAGGATAGCTAAGTTTGTCAATCTGTTTCCACTCATACTTGACTGCAAGTAGTTTTTGATGATCTTCAGCTTGCTGAAACTACGCTCGCAAGACGCAACACTGAATGGCATTGTCAAAAATATCCTCAATGCTATTTCGATATTTGGATAGGCATCTCTTAACTTAAACTTTGAAATCACTTGTAAAACATCCAAATGGGAAGCCTTGTAATGTCCTTCACCAGCTCTTTCGCGTGTAACTTGAAAGCAGCTCCTTAGTTTAAGAGCTCAACTAACTGTATCAATGTCTCTACTGTGCATGGCTCCAAAATCAGCTGCACACTTTTCAAGAAAAAAACAGAGCATCATTCTCTTAAGGACTTTCCTGACAAAAAACTAAAGTCGGATAAAATTGTGTGGTAAATGTGCCCTGTTTTCCATTTCACTTATAATTCTATCAAATACAGTGTTAAACTCCATATCAAATAATTCGACCACGCAGCTGAACCTCTGACGTAAGCAAGAATTGGTTTGCACCTAATCTTCCAATTTCGACTCTCGCGCAGCGGAAAACTCGTGAGTTTGCACCTCGGTCTTGCGGCCTCAGGTCTTAGACTGCTTCGCTTCGCTCTCAGCGTACAAACTCGGCCGTCAGCCTTAGATCAGATGCCTCGAGTGGATTTGAAACGGGTACTTTTTTGGTATTTTACGTTTTGATCGATTTTGAGGGAACCAAGCGTGCTATAAGGTCGTGTAAACAACAAAATGTGCAAAATAATATCCTACATAATAAATATTGTTTTATATATAAAACCCTACAAAAGTGTCATTATAGTACGAAAAATATAAAAAATAGTTACTTCTGGTAAAAAACGTGCTTCCGGTTATAAGATTGTTTGGCTAACGAACTCGTCCGAGTAAAGGCTACGGCTATACTTGTACGATCAGATCAGATCAGATCGGAGTCGAATTTTTTCGAAGGTATTCTTTCTGTGTATTTAAATAGGGGGTGGCTAAATCTATACGATCAGATCAGATCAGATCGGAGCCGAGTTTTTTCCATGCTCTGAGAGCATACCGGAACGGTCGGCTCTGCGCGGATCTGATAGATATAGCCACCCTAACTTAAACAATCAACGTGTGTACCAAATTTGGACCGAATCGGACTTAAAATGCGGCCACTAGAGTGCGAACACATATATACAGTAGGTAGGCCTATTTGTACAATTTTGAATGATATCCCAAAACGATGTTCGTAAATCATCGGTGAACATTTACTACTCCCGATCTTAGATCTCACCATAAGCGTCACTCCAACAGCTCATCTTTCCTATGGAAATTTGCTAAAAAGGGAGATTTTGAATTTATAATTTTGCGCCCTCTCTTGTACCAGCGCCCTTGTTATGGCGGGGGCACATCTCGCCACCGCCTAGCTACGGTCTTGCTTAGTATACTAGCAATCTTTGTCTTTTGGACTATGTTGGTGGAATCTAGACTCAATCATTTGTAGGCAGGCTTATGTAGCTTACCGTTTCTAAACTGTATTATAGCTGAGGAGTTAGGGTACCTGACTTAAAAGCTCCTGGTTACAAAATGGATGTATGTGTAGTTGGAAAATATTTTATTTGGGGTGATGGTGATGGTAGACCATCGGGTACTCCTATCACCTACTGATGTCAGCTAGCCGCAATATTAGGGTACTTGCCTCTGCTGCCCTGCTGATGGCATTGTAAAAGCACAGATAAACGATATTCTACACAGATGTGAAACTGGAATAAGACAAATGTAACGAGTTTATATAAAAACCAACAGTCCAGTATTGCGAAGCTATAGTCCTACTCCTATAGGAAGTAGCCGACATCTTTCCCCTCACCCTTTCAGTTAATAACACAGTAGTATAAAACCTATAGTGTTCTCTATTAATTTACAGATTTTGGCGTTATTTGACTCTCTGTATAACTAGCAGATAAGGTCCAATAGTGCCTTTTCTTATATTGGATTTGTTTTCTTTCTTACAATGTTTATTAAATATTCTCATTAAAACGGAGAGTTAAATAACACACGGAAAATACAATTTCAATAACTGAATTTGAACCACGAAATCTATAGTAGCGTATAACATCAATGGCTTGCCAATTAATATAACACTAATCCCTCAGATACAGCATATAGTATTAAAGCAAAATATAAATTGCCCTGCTTCGGCACTGCAAAGAAATTTAGTAGGGAATTGAAGGTCATTAACGCGTTTTGAATTTTATTATTAAAAATGTTTATAGACTTAGTTTTTGCTTTAAAATAAAATATACTTTTTAATTTTTTTTATAAAATCAAACATTTAATAGAGTAGCCTACATGTGTTTTTTGTTAATTATGTCTTTTATGAGTGGGGAATAAGGTTGTAAAATAAACAGTGTTTTATAATATTGATTTTATTACAAATAATCATACGAACCAGGTTGTGGCAAAACTAACAAATTAGAGTTAGTCAATTAATTTGCCAAGTTAACCCAATATGTTATTAATTCCTATGTGTTATCATACCCGTACCCTATTAATGGACTATTATAGTGTATGCCTGTTGGATCCAATGACCGTTATGCTATTTCAGGGCCCACTGCATTGACAATTATAACCATTGGAAATCCGCTTTTCAATTCAGCAATAATTTATCAAGCTATTTGCAAAGGTCCGTACGTGACATATAAACACGTTAATTAGGTACCATTTATCATATATCGTGCATAGTTCATGGCTGTTTGTCAACAAATACGACCACCTTCTCTGAACAACCGCTGATAGCACGCTGTCAAACAAATCTAATTGATCCCACAATTTCACTTATGTTTGTTATTCAATTTCGTTCACTATTAGTTGGCACAAATGATTAATGCATATTTGGTTTACAAATGGAAACGTAAATTCAGATTAGTTTGTCAGCATTCCTGTTAAATTATTTTATAGCCTATATTTTTAAAGTCTCCATTCTATGTATGTGTCTTGTTCCTTGACAATTATTACGCTTGTATTTGTATCACTGCAAAACGAATTTCGAATGATAGGCCTATATTTATTTTAAAATGTTGTAGTATTTACCATCAATTTTGATTTAAAGAAATTGTTGGGTGTTTCGTAGTAGGGATAGTAGTAATTTTACGATAGTAGGATAGTTCATTTTTCTTTATTTGTCTTCAAACGTGAAATATGCACAACATTGTAAATACGAGATAGTGTGGTCATGCATTTACTAATATTTAACTAATTACAGTGAATTAATAACTTTGACCCAATGAATTCTTAACAGTGGAAGATAATTAAAGACATCCCGATGTTGCTGAGGCAAAGTTCTACAACAGAGCCACAAAGTAGCTAAACTGAAAATAAATTCAATTAAAATAACAATAAATTTACAAAATTAATCTTTAAAATACTAAACGTAGTTTTTCTGAACATATTGTTGTTAAATTTGTTTTGTTTTTTTTGAAAATCCAAGTCACTTTTAATTGGTTAATACTTAATTGGTAACCTTGATTGGTTCGTCTTGAGACTTCTTGTCGAACATTCTACAACGAATTAATTGCAAGAATTAATGTTTTTTACTTTCTCCACCCTATACGTAGTATATGGAGAAAGTATTGTTTTCGTCCAAATTTTCGAATTTGAATTATTAGTGGAATTATTTGTTTTAGTGCTCCTTGAACCCCAAAAAATTGTTTAGTGCAATTATCTGTGTTGGTGCTCCCTGAACCCAAAAATATTTTTAGTGGAATTATTCGTTTTGGTGCTCCCTGAACCCCAAAAAAGTGTTTTTTTTTTTTTGTTATGTCTGTCCGTGTGTCCGTGTATCCATGTGTCTGTGTGTCTGTTAGGATGTGTACAGAGCTAGAGACCATATCAACGGTCCGATTTTGATGAAATTTGGTATGCAGGTGCAGTACTTGGATATCTCCAGGCGTTTTTCATTTTTCCAAATTTTTGATGTTTACAGGGTTTTACCCCCCAAAAATGGCCAAAAAAACGAGAAAAATCAAAATTTCTCAAAAATGGCTCTAATGATTTTGATAAAATTTGGCTTATTTGTAGCCCTTAATGTACCCTACCATATGGACGAAACCGCATCTTTCTAAAAGTTCTCGTTTAGGTAATAATAATAATAATAACAGATTTTTGGGGGTTTTTGGACAAAAAGGGGGTTGTTTTTCAAAATTGTTCAAAACCTTTTTTAGTGCATCTATACAGGCCTAATTGACTTGTTTGGTGCAAATTTGTTCGAAATCGATAGAATAGTTTTAATAATAATAATAATAACAATATTTATTAGTTAATATTTTGAATGAAACTAATATGAAAGTATGGATGTGCATTACATACATCTAATATTTTCCATGGTATTCTACTTTTGCAATTCTAAATAACCACCTCCTGTGCTACTCTTGCGAAGGTATAAAGTTTCAACTGGGAGAAAGTAGGCTATGTGGCAGTTATATATGGTACCGTTTATTTAGAGTTAGTTTTCTAATTTTCAGCCCCGTCGACGCAGTAATCTAAATGCTAGTAGGCTACATTCTTCTTCTTATTTATCACTTAAGAAAACAATGTGTCAAATATCAGTTCTGTAGCCTCATAGGAAATACATTTGCATTCTATAAGGGGTTTTAACCCACATTTCACCCAATCGAAATTCAAATGTTTTTTTCTTTCCTATATAACACCTAAACGTTATAAGTAGTAAATTTAAGCTTTCTAGCTTTGTGGAAAGTTAGTAGAACTTATATTTATTGTATACGGCTAGTTTACCTCATGCCCTTTAAAAGAAATGAGTGTGGTAATATTTCTGTTTATTTTTAATGAAATAAGTGTACCAAATTTCAGTTCTCTAGATTGAAGGAAAATATAACAATTATTATTTATTGCTTTATTGACTGGTATTCCATCCCTGTTTTCATCCCTTAAACGCAAATACTGTAATAATAAACGGTACCAGGAACTGGCACATACTTTCTCACAAACACATTTAAATTACTAAACAGATTCACTGTGACTTGTAGGGTGGGGTAGGAGAGTTTTTTATTAAAGTTGGAGATTAACTAATAAATATTATTATTATTATCTAGAGAGAAAACTATTCGATCGATTTCGAAAAAATTTGCACCAAACACGTCAATTAGGTCTTTATAGATGCACGTAAAAAGGTTTTGAATTTTTTTTAAAAACAACCATCTTTATGGCCAAAAACCCCCAAACATCAGTTGTTATTATTATTATTAGCTAAACGAGAATTTTTAGAAAGATGCGGGTTTTTGTATATGGTAGGGCACATTAAAGGCTACAAATAAGCCAAATTTTATCAAAATCGTTAGAGCCGTTTTTTATAAAAAAAATAACTGATTTTTGGGGGGTTTTTTGGCCAAAAAGGGGGTTGTTTTTCAAAAATTTTCAAAACCTTTTTTCGTGCATCTATACAGGCCTACTGGACATGTCTGGTTCAAATTTGGTTGAAATCGATCTAATAGTTTTATCTCTAGCTTTGTATACATACAGACATACATACAGACATATACAGACATACATACAGACATACAGACAGTCATTTTGTAAAAACCACTTTTTTGGACTCAGGGGGTCCCAAAACGGATATTTCCACAACATCGATTTTTTTGCGATCACTATACTTTCTCTATACTATAGTATAGTGAGAAAGTAAAAATGTGAGGGTTCTAAATATTAGTGTAGAGTGCGCCTAAGAAATACTGCATGTAAATAATGCATTTACTCCCTCAACCTATTTTAATGCCCAAGTCACATTTTATTAATTTGGTACCTTCAACTAAATTGCAAAAAATTTGAATTTAACTGACAAAACAGCATATATATAGGCCTATATATATTTTTTTTTAATGAAGAGGAATATTTAAAAGGTATTTGTAAGACATTGTTATTATTTTTTCATTAATTGTTCGAAGTAAAATTCGTGTTTAGGGTGGATTATAAATTATTATAAAAAGCATACATGACATCTACCATTTTGATGTAAATATCAATACTATTAAGACTAATGTGTATGTTTAAAAAAGCCTACAAATGTTTGTCAAAAACCTTGGAAATTTTCCATGATTTTACTTGACAATTACTTATTAAGAAACCCATCACTAGGCATTGTGTTTTGAGGTTTTCTTTCATATTTATTTAAATTCATTGTTTTAAAACAGTTTGTGTTATAAGCCTATGATGGGTTCATTATTTTTATTATTTAATTCATTATTACATATTTGTGGAGATGAAACTGTCTTTTATAAGTAAAACAGCACAATTTTACAAAACTATTTTAACAAAATTATGACAAACAATGTTTACATATTATTTATAGATACAACTCGTATTATGTTATATACCAAGCCGAAAAATAAGAAAGCAGATAAATATTTTATACTTTACTTTTTTAAAAGATGATAATAGTTGAGAGTTATTAATTTATACTATTAGGTTTAACAATCGGATTTAATATCGACCCATATTTCCATTTTAACTCACTAATTTAAATAATTTTTGAAAATGATTTATGCAGCCATTAATTCAAATACATTATAATGTATTTGTTAATTTCCAATGCAAACATTTAAATCCATTTTTATCTAAAAGTTAATTGATTGTAGTTAATTTATGTATTTAATTACACAAAAACAATCAACGGGTATAAAACAAAACCTCCGAGGTTTGGAATAAAAACGATTGTTTAGCCTTTGGGATATCAGTAGCGGCGCGTATAAACAGTGAAACAAATAAACCGAGTAATCGACCGCAATCGATAAATGTGGCAGTTTTTAAACGTTTGATCACATTAGGGATCGGGAATCCATCGGGGAAGAGAATTATAGTTTTAAAGTGCAACTCCTGATTGCGTCATTGTAGGCTATGACGGGATGTAATTACCGGGTTCCCGTGGGAGTTAGCAACCCAATCAGCCAATGTAATTAGCTCCCAACACAACAGAGATGACCGATTGATGTCGTCACACTCAGCATATGTAACGAAATGTTCGCAATACCTGACTCTGTTATTGGATAAAAAACATATGACAATGGGTGCAATATTTAGTCCTTTGTTCGACTACATCAAAGCGTTTAATTTCAGCTTGGAATAAACAATGGATTTCGAATTATTAACTGGGATTTCTGTTTCGAATTGAGTCGAAATTGAAGCTAAAATGCTAATAAACGTTGTATGCGATTCAATATATGTATAGTAGGTTCGTAGATCCTTCATTATTTGTTTATACTTATCTATATATAGAAAAGTAACACGTAGGCCTAATTGTAATCAATTCTGATTGTAAGAGAAGACTATTATATATAATACTAGAGTTATCTTAATATGATAGGCCTATCAATAAGTCGAGGATGAATTTGAAATATTTGATGACACTGGTCGTCGATTGGCGCAGTTCATGTTATAGATGGCCATAGAAGTATGTTTTTTGTGTTCATTTTTAAGCTTTCGTAGTTCTAACCTCTTATACATCGTCATATTATCTGACAGTTCATTTGTCACAGCCTCGAAGCTTCTTCATTTTAGCAATTTTGGAAGTAGAATTTTTAATGGAGTTTCGTTTAGAATTTTCAAATGTTGAACTCAAGAGAAGTAAAAATATAAATGGTCTTATTGCACTTTCCCGTAAATGGAAAATTAAAACGAAAATTCGACTACTCCGTCGATTAAGTATCGCTGAATAATATCGTTTCAGCCTATACATTTGGCTTATTTCGATCCTTTTGACGTGACATATGAACCCACCGAGATCGCTAAAACCGTTTCCCTTTATTGTAGCCTAATCTTCAAACCGATGCCTTTATAAATCTGTAATGCAATTTGAAGTAAATATTTAATTAGTACTTTCAACAAAACTTGTTTATGATAAACAAATTGGTTAAAAAGATTTTGAAGCTTTGTGAAAATTAGTTTTTAACTTTTAGCAGTCACTATTAATTTTATAAAAGGCCTACCTTTTAAATGCTAAATGATTTGTGTATTTCTTTTTTCTCTGATTTCATCTAATACATTGGTCAACTTCATGTGCATTTTACGTTTTTTATTTCCTAAATGATTTATCCTCATATTTAAAAATAATTTCAAATGATTAAAATTAGACAAACTTTGTTAATATAAGAATGGGCAAAATGATTTTCATCAACATTTTTAAACAACCTAGGCTATAACTATATTTTTATAATACAATAAGAATATCTGGCAATAAAATAGCAATATAATTATAAACATTATAGAAATATTAAATATGATTGTGTACTCTATGGTTTGAAAATGTTCAAATATTGGATACTTTAAACAGGCCCACTGAGACTGAATGTATTTGTTTACCCCATTGAATGAAAGAAACTGCGATACGACTAAACCACTTGTTACTTTCTTAAGTAAATATCTCTTTTTACTTGTCTTCCAGTTTTTCAAAAGTTTAATCATCTCTTATCTAAATTAAGACATAAAGTAATTAAGCTAAAAAAATACTAATTGTTATCAGAAAGCCCGTAGTATTTATATTATTAAAAATAAAAAGTAAAGGCCTATGTACGATTTAACTTTAAAACTCTTATTCCGTATTGGTCAAGTTTTTACTGTTGTATTAATCAATACAGCTTAAGTATTGATAGCCTTGAGTATCCTGCACACCAAAAGCAATAACTGCGTATCAATAGTCATTGCCGTAAGAGAGGTTTGCCATCGTTAGCGGTACCGGAGTCACATACACATAGCATTTACAACAAAACAAAACATGTAAACACACGCACGTACACAAATTGACACACTTACATTTAACATTTACTTCCTCTTCTCCTTACCTAGGCCTGTTATTCTGTACGCGTCTGTCTTAGGTAATCTTTTCTCCTTAGTCAACCAATTGACGGGATTCTGCAATTTTCCCCAGACATTAAAACCATGTTTAATTATGAGTAAGAAATAGTGCTGTTCTCGTTTATATTATCTCTGGGAATAGTGGTGCATCTTGATTTCCTTGACGTATCAAGTACGTGGATCCTGATGAGTTCATAGCACTGCCTAGAACCTCTAATAGGCCTAGTGCGAATTCTGGGATCAAAAACCTTGTGCTTGGTAAGCAGTTGGATAGTGGAATCGGTGCCCGTAACTGATTCGTTTGATCTGAGTCGGTACTAACCCACGCTATATCGGTGGTTCATCAGTAGTTTATTTAAGGCGAAGAACCTTAACAACATACAGGAGCTCGACTATAATGTTTAGAGTGTGCTGAAAGCATGTATTTTCCTTCAGAAAATTGGGATCTTGCTTCTGCTTGAGTACTTGGGACGAACTAATAACACTGGGCATGTCCTATTTATTGAGTGTACGATACTTTATCTAAGAAGCTCTGGACCAAAATCTTTGTGGAAAATGTAAACAAAAACGCCAGATCTAGGGTAAAGACATCGTTGAGGCCCGCCTATGATGTTAAACGAATCCAAGTTGTAAATCCTAAATCGCTTGAGTTGCCTGCTCCTAAATGTTTAGTTTTTAGAAGATCGGAAGAAGGGAAAGTTCTTTCAGTCGTTTCTTTTCAGAAACTTCAAAATAATGGAATTCTTCTGAATTTATTACAAACAAAACAGTTCACTGTTAAAGATTAATTCTTTTCTCGACGACATTAAGGTATCTGTGGAGTTTTACATTGCAGAGCCTTACCCCTGAAGGCATCGTAACGTCCAGAGATCGCCTCCAAATAAACCAAGAATAAATATCAAATTCTGTAATTGTTAGTACTCGAATCATGCGCTTAGAAAATAGTCAAAAAATTTCAACCGATTCTTTGGTCATGACTTTCAGCATTTCTAACATTCCAGAATACATTAAAACAGAATAACTTAGTCTCGCAGTAAAACCTTTTTGTGTCCCGAATCATCGTCGATGTTTTTTTCTTAGTCTTTTTGTTTATTTTTTAATCTTAAATTAAGTATGTATGTTTTATTATTATTATAAACAGAGTTTAATCAAATAAACGTTTACATATCGTAACCAATCATTTAGGATCGACTAAAGACTTATTTCTCAAATAACATCACATTGCAGAGTTAGCATTTACAATATGGACTCCTAAATTTTATACATTAGCTCTTGTTTTAATGTAAAGTTTTGTTATGCTCCTTGCCGAGCCAAATCCTTGGGTTTGGTTCTATTGAGACGGAGAAGATCATGAATGTCAGTCATTGTCTTCATGGCTAGATTAACATGGACTTGGATACGTTGATTATGCCTAAGGGCCACCTTCTTTATTTTATCTTTCACTTAGATCATTTGTTTACATTACGATGTAGATCACTGTTCCAGATGAACCATAGAGCTTAAACTATATCTCTGATGACTTTATTTTGAAACTTTTGTATTATATTAATATGTGTCACCCTCGTGCATCCCCAAATTTGAATGCCGTATGATCATATAGGCTTTAGCACTTTCTTATATCTTCGGAGTTTGTGATGGACCGAAAGCTCAGAGTTTTTCCTATCAGCGAGTAGAGCTGCCTATATTTTATATTCAGCTGATGTTTCTTTTTCTTGGCATTTTCCTTCCACTTCAAAGTATGTATGTTTAAAAAAAATAATTGTATATGGGTTAAGTGTAAGAGAGAACCTCATGATGGGCCTAACTTCACTCAAAATAAAGTTTATTCCATTCTATTCTATGTATTAAATGTCAGCGTTTTAGACACGTTAGATTTGGTTGCTCAAGGCCAGTTTTAAGGGGACAATGTGGTTTTAAAGGCCACAACAACTAAGGTTGTACAAACGATGTTAAGTGTCCAAATTATGGAGGTAATCATCTATCCAGTTCCTTTAGTTGTAATAGATTCAAGGAGAATTCATTTTACCAATAATGGCAAACAAATCACATTTTAATGATGCCACGAAGATCCATAAATATAAAAAACCTCCTGTTGAAGTGAAATCATTAGCTGTTCTTCCAATTACTAATACAAATCATATGAACAGTGTGACGAACTTGACCAAGACCGTCAAAGGTTTGTCGGAGCTCAATTACTCTCCATTCTTTCAGAAAATGTCCATTTTTCTTATTCTGGAATTGTGTCTGTTAAAAAGGTTACCAAAAAAACTACAGCCTAATTATTATTTCAGTTAGTAAAATAATTAAGCCATCAGAAGTCATTCCATCCACTTATGGTGTAGGTGTAAAGAAGTTATAACTGGTAAAACTTGTGACAAAAACAATACCATTGGCTACACAATTTAAAAATAGTCAAATACTAAGAGTTCAGTAATTTTGGGGGATACTGCTGGTAAGAGTAAAACCAATGCAGTATACACAATAAATTCACAATCTCTTCTTACAACTCATCTTAAAAATATACCATCAACACCTTACTCCATCCTTATCATTCAAGTTATATCATGAAGCTATGTAGGCCTATGTGCTAAGAAAGAAAATCAAGTTGAA
>JAGFPH010000152.1:605178-620423 GCA_018207615.1 Philaenus spumarius
TTATTTGTAGCCTTTAATGTGCCCTACCATATACAGAAACCCGCATCTTTCTAAAAATTCTCGTTTAGCTAATAATAATAATAACTGTTTTTGGGGGTTTTTTGGCCATAAAGCGGGTTGTTTAAAAAAATTTTCAAAACCATTTTACGTGCATCTATAAAGACCTAATTGACGTGTTTGGTGCAAATTTGATCGAAATAGATCGAATAGTTTTCTCTCTAGATAATAATAATAATAATAATATTTATTAGTTAATCTCCAACTTTAATAAAAAAAACTCTCCTACCCCACCCTACAAGTCACAGTGAATCTGTTTAGTAATTTAAATGTATTTGTGAGAAAGTATGTGCCAGTTCCTGGTACCGTTTATTTTAAAGCTGGTTGGTATAAGTAATAATTCACTTTTGTCACATTTTCAAGTCCCTAGACCTTTTACCCCCTAGGGGGGGGGGGAGGGATTTTTCATAAAAAACAAGCATTTACTGTGGCATGCATAACTGAAGAACTATGAAAGATAATTTCAAAGCTTTTTTTTTACTTTGTAGAGGGCATTGTCTGTAACAGCCTCTAGCATGGAATTGCTATTTTTTTAAATAATTAAAAAAATAACTTAATTTGTTTGTTAAAATATTTTTAAAAACTAAAAAATTTATATTAATTTTGAAAAAAATATTTACAGGTAACATTTCAACTATTCTATGCTAGATGAACAAGATAGAACATGAGATATGCCTGGCATAGTGATTCAAAACGCGTAAAAATTAAATTTTTGGAAAACAGCCCACAAAGGAAAACAAACACATCAGTTGCTAAGCAAATCTTGCAAGTGTATTTATTTATATTACTTAGTATACATAGTATGTTTGAATTATTTACACTAAAACTCTCCTGCTCCATAGGTCTTACCTTTTTTATCTTTCAGTTTTTGTTCATGGTAAGTTTTTATCATTTGAATTTTCTTTCTATATTCCTTGAACTAGTGACTCAAAATTGTGTGCAAGCTTTTAGTTATCGTTAGATTTGAATGGGTTAGAATAACATTTTCCCTTCTTATTATATACCAATCTCTTCAGAAAAACATAGCGAATAAGAAACTGCAAAGAAAAAAAATTCTAGAAAAATGTGTTTTTGTCGACATTTAGGGTGGAGTGCCCCCTAAGTAAGTTATGTTGAAATGGTTTTTTTCTTTCAAAATATTTCAATATGCAATATAAAAGTTTTTTTAATAAATACAAATAAAGTTGTTTGTAATAAATAAATCCCATTGTTTGTTTATGTCTTAGGTTTATTAAATCAGTAACTAAGTGGAAGAGTGTTTGTAATGCAAAGATCAACAAAGATCGCAGACAATATATTATGTCGAACGAATCTCTTAAATTTAATGTTTCATCTTACTGTGGGAACATATGCATTAGAGATTTGTGAAGCGTTTTACTATTTAAAAATCCACCTAATAAATGGAATAAGTATTTCTAGCTTACCTAGTACGCTTATTAAAAGGGCTATTAAAACGTTTTTTATAAACATACCATATCACTGAGAACTACATAGAATACGAAAGTTTAAATATTTATCTTTGTTTTATTAAATTATGTTTCATAATGCAAGTTTGCATTATGAAAAAGCTTAAACCAAATTGCTTACTTATTTTCATAAAATATAATATGTATGTATTTACAGGCATAGGCCTATGTAAATATGTGGGCCGGTGGCTACATTACAAGAATTAAAATGCTTATTACGCAAAGTCGGGTACGGCAGGTAAAGCGAAATAATATAGAAAGTAAACAACATATTTTACAGCCAAGTTATTTGGGATTTTGTTTGCAACAGATAATTTCAGTAAATATTTTGGAACTATACTTTAGCTTTAGACTATTTGAATCTTTGGTAAAAGGAAGTGATATTTTACTGAAATATTGTTTTCTTGTAGTTTGGGTTTTAACTTAGTGACACTCCAGTCATCTACTTCTACTACGTAAGGCGATAAATACTACATAGTACTAGACATTCAGACGATAAAAATATACTTTCAGTATTAAATATTCTCTGTCTGAACATAATATGAAGTATTTAGGTTAACCTTAGGCCTAACCTAACCTTACATACAGTAAATATTATCTGTAAACCTAAAATCGAACTATGTTTTTAATAATATTGCACGTTCCAAACATGAGTCCACATTGTCGGCGATATCTATTTGTTGACTTTAACTTCCGTTTGAGGAACACAATGCTTATCGAGGAACCAATATTTATCCAAAGCGAACAACCTGACCAAAGTTTACTTTTAATGTTACTCCAAGGTTTGTTTTATAACTGATTTCGTTATAGTTTAACAAATGAGGGGCTGACAGCTGTGTGGGTTAATAGATCACGTTCTGATTGTTTGAAAAAATGTAATAATTTCCAAATATTATCAACTAATGCTTGTTCTATACTAGTCAAGATAATCTAGATAGCCTATAATATTTTCTACTAGCAGGTACCCGTTGCTTCACACACGGTCCAAAGATTCACAGCATATCTTAATGAGAAGTATAATAATTAATTTGTATTGTTTTAGGGGTTGTTAGATTTTCACCCCTTAGCAGTACACTAAAAATACAAATATGGTTTACTTTTCATATATATCTTGTAAGAAATAAATGTACAAATTTCCAGCTCTCTAGTCTTAATAGAAGTATAATAATAAATATTTCTTGTTTTAGGGGTTGCTTCAACCCTTAAATCAAAATGAATTATAGCCTATGTCTCATTCCAGTTCATGTGTGCCAAATTTCATTCAAATCCATCCAGTAGTTTTTACGTGATTGAGTAACACACACACAGACAGAAACCATTAGATTTTTATATAATAGTATAGATAGTAGTAGAGGGAATAAGGCGACTTTACACCAGGGTGCGTCAGGGTGGAATCTTTCCCAAAAATTTCACCCACCACCCCAAAAATTCCCAACCCCACCATTCACGGGTCTCCCCTGCCCCAAAATTCCTCCCACCACCACCCCCATTTCCGGGTCTTCCTCACCCCAAAATGTATCCCAAAAATTCCACCCGCCACCCCGAAAATTCCACCCACCAATCCCAGATTTTGAACCCCCCACGAAAAAAACTTTGTCTAATCCAAGGGCCCCTTTGCTAATCAATTTTCTCTTTATTGCGTTTCGTATCCTGACTCAGGATTACCCTCTCCCCTATAAACCTAAGGCTGAAAACCACTTTCTTTTATTTTGTTGACCTAACCCAAGGTTGTTCCTACCCTATAAACCTAAGGATAAACACAACTTTCTTTATATTTTGATTACCGTTTTAAATTTAATTTTGAAAACTTTTATTTTTAAATAATAAAGAAATCATATTTACAAAATTTGTTTACATCTTTGGAGGTGTTTGTTTAGAGATATACACCTTAGATTTTCACTTTCAAAAGTTTTCTTTTTCTACTGATATAGAAAGGGATTTTTGAGTTCTACAAACAACATTAGTTTTATCTCCATAGAAATATAAGCATCTTATTAATATCTTTTTTACCTTCTTCTTAACCACCCAAAATTGTTTTATTAAAAACGAATCAAAGTTGTGATCTATACACAATTTCAATTCGAGCTTGTAATTAAATAAACCTATTAAGTTTTAAGTTTCGTATGACTTTTAAAATCAAAAGTGGATTAAATTATACTGTTTTAGCTAAATTGATCTTTGCTTCACTTCTTTACATAGTAGGCCTTTGTTAATCAAACATTGACATAATAAGATGGAACTTGAGACTTAATTTTTACAATCTCCACCAAAATAATTAATTAGTAAAATATTAGATTCTAATAAAATAGTAATGCAACTACAATAAAAGTTTTGAAATAAAAGATTTGTTTGCATGAACTACAATACATAGAAACTGTCACTCAACACAGTTGACTCTAAATAGCGTTTACGTAAGATAATACAAATCAAAGAGTTTCTACCGAAAAAATCAAATAATTTAAAAAAAATCAGCATGTTAGTATGAAGGTTGTTATTTTAGAAATGGGATGGAATAGTAGGGAATAACAATTTTGGTAAATTAATGACAACGCACGTTTATTTTTACATACTTAATAAAAGGACGTATACTTAAATTAAACTACTTTTAAACCCCTATTTTACCATGTATGTACAGTTTACAAACCTGATCACATTTCTGAAAATTTTATTGTCAACTATCTTTACACCTGAAAAAATAATTTAACCTGGATAGCTGGACTCTGAATAAAGTAATACCAATGAATACAGAAACTGTAAGAAGCGCAATGTATATGGAGAATAGTCAGCCGATTTTATTCGCGCCAAAACAAGCTTGACACGGCGGCCGCAACGAGGCGCAGGCTGTCGGCGCCAGTGTCGCACACTCCAATCCAACCCCTTGCCATCGCACCAGCGACCACAGAATAAAATAGACTGGTCCATCGCTACACTGTTGTTTTGAACACTTGCAACTCACCGATTTCTTTGAAATTTTACACACTGACAGAATATTAGTGTGGGATGATATTGTTATAAAAATTATTAATTATAAAAAATCTTTAAAGGTATACATAAATTTCCAAAGCTAAGATTAAATATGGAACTTTAAATTGTGACACGAAAAAGTTGTTCTGTGAGAAATTTTTTTGTTTTTTGGTCAGAGACGTGGTGTAAGCGTAAAGGTTTGAGCCAATAAGTTAAATTTTATGAAACATATTTTTTTTCAAAAAATTAGCTCAAGTGGTTTAGTTTTTACAGCAGGTTAAAGATACGATTAAGTACGCGCCAGAATCTCGCTATATTCCCACGGCTCACGGCTACCGTCTCGTTATAGCGTACTATCAGATGATTTATTGTCTCGGGGTTTGTTAATTACTTACATAGCTTCAGTAATACATTTTAACTGCTTTTCCCAGTTAGTAAAAAGTTTGATTTTCATTAATCATTCGAAGATTAAAGGTAAAATGATTTAGAATGTTGTATGATACTAATATTTATTTTAATCTAAACATTGTTTACCATTCAATCAACATGGCTTAGCAAACTATATACAATGACATTTAAGTGCATTTTCTTTACGTTATTATTCTGTATAGAAATCAACAAATAATACTGTAGCTCTTTATAGTATGACAAAGCAGGGGTGCCCACAGCATGGTTTAATGGCGCAAGTTGCGCCATCAGAATTTTTGGGGGGGGAATCAATTTTTGGGGTGATTTTCACAGTTTGGGGGAATTTTCATATGTTCCTGATTAAAATCAATATAAAATATGAATATTTGACGATTCCCCCAAGAAACTAGGAGATAATCTGTTGTTTCTATAATGTGTTAAAAATCTCCAATTAATCGTGTAAAAGTGCCGTATTATTGACAGCCAGGCAATTCGACTATACTGCTTGTAGTGCAGTGTAGAGACGAGCCGATAGAGGGTGCCGCGTGTGGTGTAAACAAAGTATAAACATATTATAGACATTTACAGCATTGAGAGCCTGCCAAGGTCATTCTGCAAACAACTGCCCTCCCCCTCACAACAGTCCCAAAACCATGGTGTAAAATGGTGTAAGTAGATAAGGGGTGCTACTCAGAAAGACGAGTTTTGGATGGGTTCAGCGCATTTCATCAGATGACGTCACGGCTCGAATTAAAAATGCAGCCTTTCGTCCAAACTGCGTTTGCGCATAAATCATCAACAAACGTCTTACAAAGTGTATATTTTTGGTTTCTGTATGAAACGTGCTTCCCAACAGTATGAGTTTAACCATACAAATATGAAATTTACCATACCGAATTACCTTCATTTTATGCTCTTTAGATTGGTGATTTCGAAAATGAAGTAAAATAAATAGTAAAAAAACTTTCCCACTACACATAAATATAGTGAAGAAAAAGTTATTATTAAAATAATTTCCATATTATTAGAAATATTCGTCTAAATTCAAACAGGGTTAAAGGTTGACTATTTTCTAACTTCAATATCAAATTTACATCGTTATAAACTACGTTTAGTTAGCTTTAAAACGATAACAAATTCATAATTTTTAAATGAGCGGAAGTGAGTGAACAAGTTTGTCTTGTCGTCTAATCAAAGAAAAAAGCTTCTGTTCAAATCATAAAAAAAATCCATTGAAAGTAGTATTACTATTCACTTTTTTAAAACTAATTTTTAATACAAAACAGTTTTATTGACTTATGTATTGCTTGTTTTCTTTTGGATGGAAATCACTTTCTTTATTATTTATTTATTTTACATATTGTAAAGTTTTGTCCTACATTGTTTTGAACATTGTTGGTCTTATATTCATTTTTTGACCCTTGATTCCAAAAAAGTGTTTTTTACAAAATGTCTGTCTGTATGTATATAAAGCTAGAGCTAAAACTATTCGATCGATTTCAAACAAATTTGCACCAGACCTGTGTAGATGCACGAAAAACGAGTTTGAACAATTTTGAAAAACAACCCCCTTTTTGACCGAAAAACCCCCAAAAAATCAGGTAGGGTACTATTTTTTTTATATAAAAAACGGTTCAAACAATTTTGATAAAATTTGGCTTATTTGCAGCTCTTAATGTACCCTACCACATGCAGAAAACCGTATCTTTCTAAAAATTCTTGTTTAGCTAATAATAATAATAATAACTGATTTTTAAGGGGTTTTGGCCAAAAAGTGGGTTGTTTTACAAAACCTTTTTTCGTGCATCTATACAGGCCTAATTGACATGTTTGGTGCAAATTTATTCGAAATCGATCGAATAGTTTTTATCTCTAGCTAATAATAATAATATTTATTAGTTAATCTCCTAGTTTAAAATCACCTCTCCTACCCCTCCTACAAAAATGAAGTCACTGTGAATCTGTTTAATAATTTAAATATGTTTGTGAGAAAGTATGTGCCAGTTTCAGGTACTGTTTATTTTAAATGTGTTTTTTTTTTATAACCTTTCTGTTGTATATTTAACCCTAATGTATGTACAATTTCTGTAAGTTGCTCTATTTTTCTGTCATGGTTTTAAAGGTTTTAAATTGTCTAGTTCCCGTGCTATTGTGGTTTTCCACGATTCTTTTTTTTTTAAAGTTGTTAAATTTTCTTTCGATTCTTTGGTCTAGTGTTCTATTTCCCATTTTTATTATATGTTCGCAAATTTCAGGTCTTAACCCTGTATTACATGCGCTATTATTTGGTTGTCTTCGACGTTACACGGTATGTAATTAATAGATTGATTTGTGATTTGACTGTCCATCCGTAAGCTCTTGAAGCCACTTCTTATCTGGATATAAAAGTATGTGTATCTTCAGATGGTAAGCCGTGATATTGGGAGGGTTGAACTAAGGGTATTTTCTCTTTCCTCTCCATTTCAGTGTTTGTTTTCGTTTTTTATTTTATTTGGGTGTTGTCTTACTTCTTCGTAGATGTGTTCGTTTTTTCCTTTGATTGGACCATTTGAAATTTTGAAAGATCACATTTGAAAATTTTTGTGACAACTTATGATTTTGTTCAGTGATATCTTGTTCGATGAAATTTGACCTGGTACGTCCGTTTTGACTTCCATTTTGCTATCGGGTTAAGGTATGTTGTGATTGAAGCGACTGGTGCGATCATAGCTCTGCGATTATCGCTGGAAGATAATCGCGGAGCGATGATCGCCGTCAGACCGTTGTTATTGAAGCGATTATTCTACCAGTCGCCCGTTCATAACAAGACAACAAGACCATTTTGAACAATGCAAAGCAGGTGCCCGCGATTATCGCAGAGCGATGATCGCACCAGTCGCTCAATCACAACGTACCTTCACATCTAACGCGTCTGGCCTGTTAGTTTTATTTCATTAAGTTCTTTTGAAATCTATTTGATATTATTAATTATTAGTTATTTTTTGTTATTTATTTAAAAATCTTAATTTAGGGTATTCGTGTTTAAGCCAATACTTACACTTTGTAACTACTTTCAATCAATGTCTAATTTTATCAAAATAATATTAAAACAATTTTATTCTCACTTAATTTTGTGTTGCATGAAATATCATTTATTTGCATTATGTTTTTGTATTCTTTCAAATCGGATAAGTACCTACTACTGGTCTTCAAAATGTATTTTAGTTTTTTATTGTTATTTTCTTACAACATTTTCTTAATTATTATCAATGAATGTAAAATTATTTTTGTATTTTTCAACTATATAGGCCTATTACTTTTTTTATTAAATTCGAATAGTTTAATACTTTAACATGTTACATTACATACGATTACCACCAATAACAAGGATTTCTTTTTCACCAAGCATTAGAGGTTAAAGAACTTATTTAATATTATGATGTCTTCTGCTACTTTCAAAAGTAGTTATGTGTTGTTTTTGTTAATAAATCTTACTGAATTTGTGTATTTGTATTATTTTATAAATTATACAGAGCCTCCTTTTTTCCATAAACATATTTTTATGAAAAACTTTAATAAGTTATTGGATTTAACTGTAAACTTTAAGTTACCTAATGGGTTGTTTTCAGATTTTCATAGAATAAAATAACACTTTCAAGAAAAAAAAACAAAACAATTATGCGTAATTATGTCTTTTCTTTTGCTAAAATGGCATAAAATGTCTACTTTATTTGAGAGAGGGAACCCACAGGCAGGTTTTGGGGGGGATTTGCGCCATAGGCTTTGGGGGGGATGGGCACTCCTGTGACAAAGTAACACATAATTACGGAAAGAAAAATAACAATGACAACATAAACATGGCATAAACTAAACCACTTGAGCTAATTTTTTGAAAAAATATGTTTCATAAAATTTAACTTAGGGCCTATTGGCTCAAACTTTTACGCTTACACCACGTCTCTGACCAAAAAACAAAAAAAATTCTCACAGAACAACTTTTTCGTGTCACAATTTAAAGTTCCATATTAAATCTTAGCTTTGGATATTTATGTATACCTTTAAAGATGTTTTATAATTAATAATAATTTTTATAACAATATCATCCCACACTAATATTCTGTCAGTGTTCGAAGAAATCGGTGTGTTGCAAGTGTTCAAAACAACAGTGTAGCGATGGACCAGTCTATTTTATTCTGTGGTCGCTGGTGCGATGGCAAGGGGTTGGATTGGAGTGTGCGACACTGGCGCCGACAGCCTGCGCCTCGTTGCGGCCGCCGTGTCAAGCTTGTTTTGGCGCGAATAAAATCGGCTGACTATTCTCCATATACATTGCGCTTCTTATAGTTTCTGTATTCATTGGTAATACACCGAACTACAAAAACACAAAAAAAATTAATAATGACACAGTTATGTATATTTATGTGTTAAGTGATAGTAAATTTCACACACTTAAAATAGTTTGTCTTTAATAATTCTACTCACTGTTTACTAAAAAGTAAGCTACTAACAATTCCACACCAATAATTAAGTAAAAATTGATACAGTTGATATTTGAATTATGATACAGTAGTTTTGATTATTCTAATGTAATTATTGGACGTTAAAAAATAGTACAGCTCTGTAAACTCACCCACTTTTACATCACTTTCATGAACGCACCCAAAATGTTTTCAAAATTTCTTTTCCTTTGACTCGAATAATATTGATTTCACACAGATAAATTTCAAGTTTTTTTATAAACAATTCATAACTCATTAAACCTCATCCCATTTTAAGCCATGATCATTTATAAGTGAACCATTTACATAATTCACAAAGACATCTATTCATAATAGATTTTAATTTAAAATAGAAAAGTTTACTAAGCATCAATAATATTTAGCAAATAAGTACAATTAAAAGTTTTGAAAACAATTACAAACAATCAATAATACGTACAACTAGTGTTCATATAATTTACAAACACATCCAAGCATAAGATTTTAAAATTTTTATTAATATTGAAAAAATTACAAACATTTATTAATATTTGTCTAAAACAAGAGCACTTTAAAATAATTTACAAGCTTATCTAACCACATTACTTTCTAAAATCAAGTTCACATTATGTGTATCACATTTTATTTTTATATCTTACGTTATTTCTGTTGAGTAATTTTTTTTTAAACCAATCATTGAATACATTATTTAGACTGCACACAAATTTCCTGTGACTATTGTGGAAAATAGTCACTGAGGGAAAAAGACACGAAATATTTTTTGGTCGACCTTAACTTAAATGACAGCATATGTTAATAAAGTACCTTTTGTCCAATTATTACAAAGTATAAAACCTAGTACATAGGTTTTATACTATGTAATTGTTGTTCTTGTCACACCTTACATTTTGTAGGAACTTAAACGAAACAAACCATTCTTGGGGCTGTTAACTAGGTCAGTTTCTTTTACGATAGTTTGGAATTATGTGCTATACAAAATTAACAAATAGAAGTTTGCATTTTGTGACATGTCAAATGGTAATAAAGCACCTTCTGTCCCACCTTACATTTTGTAGGAACTTAAACAAAACAAAATATTTTTGGGACTGTTAACTAGGTCAGTTTCTTTTACGATAGTTTGAAATTTGTAGTATCAAAATCAGCAAATGGGAATCTGCATCTTGTGACATGTCAAATTAAAGATACAAAAAGATTAAATTACTTAACGCTCACAAAATATTTTTGGTCGACAACAACTTAAATGGTAGCGTGTGTTAAGTACCTTCTGTCACACATCACATTTTGTAGGAACTCTTAAAAAAAAACCTTTTTGGGACTGTCAATTATAGGTCAGTTTCTTTCACTATTAGCCCAGTCGGTATAGGTTACAACTACCAGTAATTTGCAATACGGCTGATTTTTTTTATATGTAGATTAATATAAAAAAAGTTTACCAGTCTATCGATTTCCCAAAGTTGAAAAAAAATCGATTAACATTTTTTTTCGATATTCCTTAATATTTCGAGCTGGGATGAAGATAGAGAAAAATAAAAATACCACCGTGTAGGGGAGGTATTTTTCAATAAAAAAGGTCATATTTATCTATTTTGTCCGAGCAATGGTTTGTCTGGAAAAAATCGATAATGCAGGTATGTATTTTGCAGCAGGGGAAATCAACTAAAACGGGACATCTCATTCATATATGAAGCGTTGGCTCATTCTAAATTGATTGAATTTTAATTCATCGAATTGAAACTTGACATAGGTGTTAAAATATATATTTTAAACATTTATGCTGAGTCTCAGCTTGTTATCTTGAAAATGACCCGATCTAGAGCCACTTGACTTATCAATGGTTTTCTCGATTTTAGGAGTACCGGACCCACGAACTCATTTTAAACGGCCCAGTTTAGAAAATTTTGAAAATATCAACCTGAAAGTTTTTTTACAAGTTAAATATATAGATTCAAACAAGATCAAGGAGTATAAACCTTTTTTATTATTTAGTTTTAAAAGCACAAGTAACTTAAAAAAGTGTAATTTTAGACCTTTTTAGATTTTTCATCAAAACGCTTGAGTTGATCGGCTGCAGATTAGTCAATTTTTTAAATATAGTTTTTAAAATAAGTACAACAAAAAACAATTGTGTTTGTAACTTCTATACCAAATTTTAAATCGATATGTTCAAAAATTTCGAAAATGGAGTCGTTGAATATAAAGGTGTTATAGTTAAAACGAGATAGGTAAAACAGAAGACGATTTTCAAGCGCCTCGTTTTTAAAAATAACATGAAAAAAATCGTTCATACTTACTAAGAATATTTATACTGGTGTATTCAACTGTAAAACAAATTTGATGTTAATATTCCAAAAATTGACGAAACTGGAATAGATTGAAATTAGTTGGTGGGTCCTGTATTCCTAAAATCGAGAAACCCATTGATAAGTCAAGTGGCTCTAGATCGGGTCATTTTCAAGATAACAAGCTGAGACTCAGAATAAATGTTTAAAATATATATATTCTCTCCTATGTTAAGTTTCAATTCGATATATTAAAATTCAGTTAATTTAGAATGAGCCAACGCTTCATATATGAATGAGATGTCCCGTTTTAGTGATTTCCCCTGTTGCAAAATACTACCTGCATTATCGATTTTTTCCAGACAAACCATTGCTCGGACGAAATAAAAAAATGTTAATCGATTTTTTTTCGACTTTGGGAAATCGATACACTGGTAAACTTTTTTTATGTTAATCTACATACTTTCATGTACTTATAAAATAAAAATCAGCCATATTGTAAATTACTGGAACTTTTGGTCTAAAATTACCCCTACCGACTGGCCTATATCGTTTGGAATTTTAGGGTATCCTAAATTAGCAAATAGGAATCTGCATCTTGTGATATGTCAAATTAAAGTACAAAAAGGTAAAATTAGGCCTATTAACGACACGAAATAGTTTTTGGTCGAACTTAACTTAAATGGCAGCATGTGTTAATAAAGTACCTTCGGTCACACCTTATATTTTGTAGGAACAAAAGAAAACCTTTTCGGGACTGCTAACTATGTAAGTTTCTGTTAGTATAGTTTTTAATTCTGCCCTTCTCCACAAATTCAGAAATTTTTGGTAACTCTTACCTTGTGACGTACATAAACCTTAAATTCCTTGTACGTGCCTTAAATTCAAGAACATAACAAGACAAAATAAATGGTATTATGAAATTTTTTTTAATAACCCTAGCTAAAATGTTGTGCATAATGTATTTAAGATTGTTTATTAATACGGTATAAAATGTAAAAATATTTAAAAAATTTAAAATCGTCAGGAAGGATTCTATCTTAGTCTATACAAAGTATAATGTACATATTTGCTTCTGATTTTTAAATTTTTTTTTCAAAGGAAAATTGCTATTTTATAATTGATAATTTATTACAGTCTCAAATTTATATGACTCTTCATTTGGTAAGAGACATTAAAGATATATTTCGTCAATGCGATTGATTTATCTACGCAATTTAACATAAAATACACTTCAGGTGACCTAGTAAACAATCTGAAAAAGGTTCGTCTCTTTACAAGTTCATAGGCCCTACACAAGTTAAGAAAGAGATTTATCGACATCCTGCATATGAAAGTTACCTAAAGTTTTAGTGGGTTTTAATAATAGTTCCATTCTAGTAATGTATAAAGAAATGATCAGCGTTGTTTAAATTTTACAGACAACTTGTGCATTCATTTTGACGTTAAATCCCACTAAATTTAAAATCAAATACAAGTTTTTGAGGTCCTTGAGTAAAAAAATAACAATAAGCCTACCTGGCAAATTTTAATTTAATTTTTCTTACGTAATAGTAGTCAAAGTACAGTAATGCTACTGTAAATTACAATAGTAACAATTTAACAAACCCATCCTTGCGTTCGTCACGTTCTAGGATTTAATGTACTTTTAAATACTTGAAGTGTTAAAGTAAGAAATAAGCTTTATTTAATATTATAATTTGTGACATTCCCTCCATTGTTATCCTTTTCTTTGCGAACAAAACAATTGAAAAATAATATAGAATAGTTTCAGAAGAAGTCATGAAAGAAGCAGAGAGTGGGGCAGTTTAGAAGAAAACATCCTACTTACTACTTCAACGTGTTTATTTTGAAATCCAATTTAATGAATTTCAGGCATCGAGTGAATGAAGAGCTAATGCCAGCCAGCTAATTGACTGCACTTAACTCTAACGTTTACTGCCTTCTAACTACTTTTACTACCTTCTGTTGCATAACTTATCCTTACCTCGTCAATGCCACCTTTATTAGAAAGTCAAATGGAGAATCTGAACACTTTCATGCAACTCCAATACATATGATGTGCAATATCTCAACGGAAGTTTAAAGAATTACAATTATTCAAGTAAATAAACAGGACAGGTACCAAACGTCGTCTTCCCAAAATGTAATTTAGAACTCATATTTGTATTCGGCAACATGAAAAACAGAAATACAATCGAGTTATATTTAAAAAAATATATGTTTAGCAATAAGGGGTAGTTTCATCCTTTAGGGGTAGGTTTAAATGTAAGTTAGAACTCAATGGGGCTGGAGAACAACCCATTATGTCGAAGGTGTGGAGAGAAGAAGGAAACTTCTTTCCACGTTCTATGCGAATGTGATGCCCTCGCATCAATGAGGCAGAAATATCTGGGACAAGGATACCCTGACACCAGTCATATACGAGAGGAAGGACCCCACGGACTTCTTCGGTTTGCAAAAAGGGCGGGTTTGATGTGAACTACTGCCTGGACATGGGGCACAGAGGACCTCATGGTTTAGGTGCAGTGGGTCCCGGTGGTGGATCACATAAACCCTCTATATAATAATAATAAGTTAGAACTCATAATCGTAATCAACGAAAAAAAAAATATCCTACAATTATTATCAATGATTATTTCTTATTATTTTTTATGATATACAATATTTAACGTTCATCCCCTTTTAAGTAATTATTAAGGCCTAGGCCTACATCTTTTCCTATTCACAGACATGCACACACTACTTAGAATTAGTTACAAAAAAAATCGGTAATTCAATGATTGGTACGCGGTTACTAAATTTGTCAATGTTTAAAGCTCTATTAACACTAGGCCTACTAAATAAAAGGGATAGTAACAACAATAATTTTTAATGGAATAATTTATTATACTAATAATGAGTGCATACCAACAAATATTTAGTATTGCAATTCCGGAATGATTCCTATAAAATTGGGTTTCCTTTTCCTCACGAGACTCAAGAATCTCATTGCTATATCTATCTATATATTAGGCCTATATAAAAGCGAAATACCACTGACTCACTCACTCACTCACTCATCACGATTTCTCAAAAACTACCGAACGAATTGAAATGAAATTTGGTATGTAGCTTCCTCTAGGGCCATAGGTGCTCACTAAGAAAGGGGTTGAAAAAATTAGAAATTTTAAGGGGGGTTTGGGGGGATCAAAGTTATTAAATCACGATTTCTTCAACACTACCGAACGGATTGGAATGAAATTTGGTATGTAGCTTCCTCTAGGGCCATAAGTGTTCACTAATAAAACGTTTTAAAAAATTGGACATTTTAGGAAGGTTTGGGAAGTAAAAATTACTAAATCGCGATTTCTCCAAAATTACCGAACAGATTGGAATGAAATTTGGTATGTAGCTTCATCTAGGGCCATAGGCGTTCGCTAAGAAAGGGTTTGAAAAAATTCGAAATTTTAGGGAGGGTTTGGGGGGATCAAAGTTATTGAATCACGATTTCTTCAAAACTATCGAACAGATTGGAATAAAATTTGGTATGTAGCTTCCTCTAGGGCCATAGGCGCTTGCTAAGAAAGGGTTTCAAAAAATTTTAGGGGGGG
>JAGFPH010000152.1:620523-650999 GCA_018207615.1 Philaenus spumarius
TGGGGATCAAAGTTATTAAATCACGATTTCTTCAAAACTACCGAACGAATTGGAATGAAATTTGGTATGTAGCTTCCTCTAGGGCCATACGTGCTCAATAAGAAAGGGTTTGAAAAAATTCGAAATTTTAGGAGGGGTTTGGGGGGATCAAAGTTACTAAAATCATAATTTCAGATCTTTTATTATTATGACAATAGTGCTTTTATTATTTAAGATCTATATATATAAAAGCCAAATACCACTCACTAACTGAACACTTAAAAAGAATACAATTACGTTAAAAAGACTGAAAATACCAACCACCACGGGCAACGCCGTACGGGTCGGCTAGTATTATCTAAAATCCAAATACCACTCACTGACTCATCACGAAATCTCAAAAACCACCGAACGGATTGGAATGAAATTTGGTATGTAGAATCCTCTAGGGCCATAGGTGCTCGCTAAAAAAGGTTTTCAAAAAATTCGAAATTTTAGGGGGATTTGAGGGGGTCAAAGTTACTAAAATAGAACCACCGAAAGGTTTGGAATGAAATTTGGTATGTAGCTTCCTTTAGGGTAGGGCTGAATACGTTCTGAAGGTTCTGTTGATGCTGGATTGTTCATAAATGATCGCTAATAGTCTGACATTCTAACTGGCTAATTGGTAATGGTGATAAGCACAGTAGACAAGGCGACGACGTGATTCTTCAGAGATCATATGTTTGAATCCAGCTATGTTGACGGGTGTTATTCCATCTCCTGTCTACATTAGGCTAGCTGCGTATAGTTAAGTAATAAAACCTGCTATAAAAATAATTTTATTAAAATCTTCGGTACTGTTTGAAATTACTTGATACTCTATGTCAATAATTCCAAGATTGGTTGTTAAATTAGAAAATTAAAGTTGTTTAAGCATTGTCTATGAGGTTATTCAATTATGATTTTATTAATACAAACCAAAATTATTCTAATTTTAGCAACATATTATCATAAGCTTTGAACAAGATAACCTTAATTTTGTATTAAATAATTAAAAAAACAAAACAACACTTCTTGCCATATTTTTCAAAATTTTAAGTGAGTACCCATTGACCCTCCCTATTTTATTTTAATGTTGCCCTACTAAAGAACTGAACTACTGAAGTAAAGAGCAGATTTTGTATTTTGTCATTTATACTTTCACACAAGCATAAGGGTCGTGGGAAGCAAATCTTTTCAGAGCACCTTCTCAGGTAAAAATGATTCATTCTGTCACATCCCTTAATAACATCCTGGTGCTAAAAGAAGGCCAAGGCCAGTGCTATCATAAAGTTCAAAGTATCGGTAACAGGTTAGAAGGCCGCCCCTTATTTCATAACAGAAAACGTGGAATGAAAAAATGGTTGTAAATTTTAGTACCGTAAGATATACACAATGACCTTCATAAAAGTAAAACTATGGACTTTGGACCTCCATACCTATAAAATCTGTTATTAGTTTAATACAAATTGATTATTAAAAAACTTGTGTATTGTAAACAACACTGAAAATCATCCATTATCTTCGTTTTCCTCCAAACTCTAAAATATACTTCATGTTAACCCTAAAACGGATTTTGCAAAGAAGGACAATGAATTTCTAGCACTCAAAACCAAATTTTATCAAAATCATTAGAACAGTTTTCGACAACGCAAAATATATAAATAGTTCGGGTATATGACATAACTTTTTAAATTATCTAAAATAAGTAAATATAATTCAGTAATATTTAATATTTTTAAAGTTATAGGCCTACAGTTCTTTATACAATTAATTATTCTGTATTACTATGTTTGCTTTCCTTTGATAGTAGGCCTATAACTAATGATCTAGCAAATATATGTCATAAATACAATGAATTGCATCAATAAAATCAACGTCAATAGAATAAATTCAAAGTATTCAAACAAACTTTAATTATTCTGCGACATTGCATGTTAAGGCTCGGGTCCCTAAATTCAAAACAGCGAAGTAGGCTACCAATTTCAATGTTAAAATAACCTAACCATACCTTCACTTTTAAGCATATTTTTGTGTTATTTTCTTCAAAAACGAAAGCCGTATTTTTTTCTTAAAGTAACATACATTGTGGGTGTCGATTGTTAAGGTTTTTTGCAAAATCTATTTTTGCAACTGAGTAAAAAATTAATAAAGTTTACTATTTATATCATACGTTTATGAAAACAATAAAACAGTTTTTGAAAATGTATTCTGCAATCAACATCCGCATATGATAGTACTTCAAATGAAACCAGATTTTTAAACTTATTCCACGAATTAACGGAAAAATTACTTATTCTGTAGCATTGCTCTTATGGGAATCAGTCAGAATCAATATGGCAGATAGAGTCTTATGGCGAGCATTTTTTTTCTTTTTTCTAGAGGGTGGAATGCTCTTACGCAGACTTCTCGGCCAGTGGGACTCGATCTGATACCGCTCGGACCCAACTACCCACTAAACCACCCCCTCTCTCCCAAACTGCTCACATGGGAGGGAGTAGCAGCGACTAGGGAAAATCCCTAATGACTGCAAGAGTTAATCTAAAACTCGCTGAAACAAACAAAGTAGGTTATTAGCGGCATGCAGGAAGAAATCGTTACTCGAGACCGGCTATCAACAAAACACCAAGACCCTATCATGCCTAAAACGTCACTGGCATTCTGGGGGTCCCGGAGCTCCGATGAAGGCTCGATCCCAAGTACGAGTGAAGAAGTCGGGCTGAAACAAAAGAAACAGTGAGAAAATCGTTCCCAGAGACCGGGCCGGCAACCGAACACCCTACAACTGTCAATGTTAATTTTTTTCGATGAAAAGCCGTTTTTTGCGTTATACAAGCATTTTTTCAAAAATTCGCCAAAAATAGTAATTCTATCCCAATCCAAAAGTGTTCCATAGCTTTTTTGTAGGAAAAAGTTCAAGAATTCATATATGCCAGTAAAAAATATACTCATGTAAAATTGTAAAAGTTATTAGCTCATGAAACAAATAATGTTCAGTAACGGAAGAAAAAGTTTAAACTTTAGGCGTACATAACAAGTAGTAAAGATTTTTTGTAATTTTTTCGTAAGTTTAAAAAAGTTTCGTAATTTAGTTCTAAATAGAACTGCACAAAAACATTTATCTATTTCAAATTTCTTATTTTGAAAACACCAGTTTTTATGTTCCAAATACACGATTGCTAACAAAACTAGGCCTAGTTGTAACGTAGTTTACTAATATATGCTTTGCCCAAAAATGAAATATTATTATAACAAAGTGTAGAGAATAAATCAAAGAATTGAAAACTATATACTTGTATATTACCATATCATAAAAGTGTTTTACTTAAAATCAATTGAATTACAAAAGTGAGATGAAACAAATGAAATCTCGTGCGGACAAAGGAAATTCAAAATATGACCGTTAAAGACAATGGAAACAGCCTCGTTTTGCAATCTCAAGCGGTAGTATGAATTCTGTGCAAATATGAATTTTCAACTGCTGTTTGAATAACACCTAACCAGTCAAATATAGTTTGTTTTATACCAAACGAAAGATTGAACTTTGGTCTATAAATAGATATAAAAAAGTCTATTGAAATAATTCGAATTATAAGAGATATCTCGAACGCAAAATGTGCTGTTTTATTGGTTGAAATCTGACCAATTGAAAGGGTTTACAAAACGCACCACAACTTTTGAACTATTTGTCCGATTTTTGATTGGATGGAAGTTTCAGATAGGTAAAAGTGTGATGAATCCTTCAGTATACAGATATAACTCAGAAAAATACCGGGCGGGCTGTATTGAGAGACATAGAAATTGGAATTAAAGGTAGTTTCGGCGCATTAAAATTCGCGCGACATTGGCTTTTAGAAAACTGCAACGATGATTACGTATGTAAATATACGTTTTAGAAAAAACTTGTAAATACAAAAGTTAAAGCTTAGATCATTTCCTTTCCAACGGTTTCTGATTGCGATTGGATGATTTTTAGTGGGTGAAATATTCAATACAAGTTGAATTGTCACAGACTACACAATTCACTACGGCAGGGCGTTGAGACCACTCAATTTGAGTTCGAGTTCGGCCCGTCTCGAGTTCGGAAGTGAAGAGTTGGCTGAAACAGATAACCGACAATCGGACTACGGGAGACTAGACGAAAGAGTTGTGTAGTGATCGTCCGTCGATGAAGCGTGAATTGTTCTGGATGACTTCGCTGCCCGCAGTAACCGACATCAGGTAACTGGAGAACTCCTCAATGAAGGCGTCCGCCAGTGACGATGAGTGTACGTCCGTTAGTCGTGTTCGATGTGAAGCGTCACAGTAGTTAACGCGGTTGTTCAGATTGAAATGATAGAACTTCTAACTGCACAGAAAATATTGTATCTGTGCTCCAACACAGTTGGGCAGGTTCGAGCCTAGTTACGCTCCAAACGCTGCTTTCGTTTTTAATAGTCTAACAGTCATAATGTTTCTTTTTTTAACTACAATTTAGAATAAAATTATCTAGTATTCATTCAAATTAAAAAAACAACAACACGTCTTTAAACTTCGCGTAGTTCACTAAGTGTAAAGGCTTCGTTCTTCCGTTTCCTCATAGCATCTCCGGCACCTTTACGTTATCATGGTTTTATAGTCTCATCGTGTTCAGTAGATCTTCTTTCTTCACAATCTGTTAATAAACCAAGATTTTTTGTTATTGCTGTTTATACGACGACATGACAATAACTGCCTCGTAATTTATTCTAGAATTTAATCTAGAGTGTATTATTTAAATAATGGATATTTTCGTGCAACCTCACAACTGTAAACCACTAGGTTAAGCAGTGTATACAAGAGTAGTTTGTTGTATATCTAGTTCTGGACAACCAAGACTTTTTCATTGTACTTAATGTATTATACTTCACAAAGGGCAATACACGAACATTTAAAAAGGTTATCAAGAATCAGCATAAAGTCCCAATAATAAAATTATCAATTTAAAGAGCCAAAGACGGCTAATAAATTTTGTTGTTATTGCCACCTGATTTAGAGCTTCATTTAAGGATGCAATACTACTTTATTCGGAATTTTGAGATTTTAAGATATTTTTGAAAATGTAGTTTAAATTCTAGTTCTCTTATTTTAAAACTACTTGAGCTGAAATTTTTATAAAATTAACGGAATGTTTTAGAGGTATCTATCTACGAGTAAATCATTTACAAAAAGTTATTTTGGTGAAAAACTATGCTAATATGAGTTTTTTTATTTTTTTACATTGCACAACAGTAATAAGGATAGGTTTCAAACAGGGATAGGCTACAACACCAGCATTTAGGCATACAAGTTGTTTTGTTTTTAATATAACGAGCTGTAGATGCAAATTGAAATCTGTGATACATCCTCTAAGATTTGACGAGGAAGTGATCCAAAGTTCAATGTTGTCAATAACCACGTCTGGTTTTATAATATTAAGATTGTAAAAGAGAAAACCTGCTTTATCGCACACATCGATTTGAACCATTCTTACTTAGTTCCCTACCACAAAGTCTATTAAAGGTCATCTTACAAATAAAGGGAAAATCTCGTCTTCTTTATGTTCGTATTGTAACGGAGCTATTGGATTGCTGTCAAGAATGTTGTAAGCCTATTTCTTGATCTTCGGAGGTCTTTGTATGTTTGCTCTTGTCGGTAGAAGTGCTTTTGAAAGAGTGCAATAGGATGTATCTGTGGTGTGTACTGGTGTTTGTGTACTAATGGTTGCACCTGTGACGAGGATCAATGGGGCGGAAACATCGTGCCTTTAACGATTACTCGACTGGAAGAATTGGATCGGGTTTATTGAGTATGCATCTGGCCTATGTTTCTTTTGTTTGACCGAACCGAGTCAAGAGCGACCCACCAACAGCTCTGTATAACCACTTACTATTGTAAAATATCGAAGAGACTAATCCCGAACAATTTTATGTATGAACGGTTGTTAACCGAGGTAATGCAAGTCCTACATAATTGATTTACTGAAAGTTCAGATAAAAGTTTGAACAAGTTCAGAAAAGTAGTAAAATCGAGCCCATACGTGAATGCGCCGTAATATATAACATTAACTAAGGAAGTGTAAACGGATTTTACTGTTGCTTACTGCTTTACAGTTTATGTGAGATAAATAATATTTGTTGAAGTCGCTGAAATAGACCCTGTTTTAGATTATATAAACGGGAGAAGTTTTACTAGCGGGCCAAGGGTCTCGTGAGTCAGTCATCAGGTGCCTGAAAGTTTTACAAATATTACCCTATTTAAGTGTGTGCCCAACACAATTCGAGTAAATTGCCAATATTGCATAAATCCACCAGAAGAACGATACTGCAGCTAGAATATCTCTTGGAAACACTACCACTATTTGACAAATAATGAAAAATTAGATTTATATTTTTTCATTAAAAAACTGGAAATACTAAGAAAAAGAATTATAATAAAGCGAATGTAGATTTTGCTGTGAGTTCTTATTGATAAATTGATTCGCAGTGTATATTTTAAATTTATAGGACAAGAATTCTCATTCACACGCTGTCATTTTTTCTTATTTATTCTCTTTGCTCCTTAAAGTTTAATCATTTTGTAACTGTGGTGGTTTGGTTCAGTACCAAAAACGAAGACATCAAGGAGCTCCAAGCCCCAAATTAGTAATGTTGAACATTGGGAAATTACGATTATATTACACGAAAGAAAGGACCTTCTTGGTTCTTTTTTGTTTAATAATATCTTATGTATTGATTGCTTTACTAGTTGAATACGCATAGACAGACATTTAATATTTTAATAATTATAATGTTTTAATGTTTTCAGTTAATGTCGCTAAAAATGTTGTAGATTATAAAAAACATTAGCATAAAGTATTATTAATAACTTCTTCGACAAATACTATATAGGCCCTCCGTCACATCAGGAGTTGACCAAAACTAAATCGCAAAACAAACAATACATTACTCTTAACACACAATATTAACCCTGTTCAAAATTTCTTGTAAATATTCTTGACATTACCAAAAACAATTTTTGTCTAACTGCGCAATAAATTTGTATAATGTTTAGATTGTTAAAGTAAATAAGATGCATTACAAAATCAAAATCTTAAAATCTGTGCATGTACGCCAAGCCGGAAGGGATTATTTAACATACGCTGTTTGAAAATTATTTTAATTTTATTTGTAAGTCTTAAGTTGTAATGTATTCCTGCCTTTTACTTCCATTCCTCTATATAGACTGATTTACATTTTCATTGACTTTTACAAAATCACATTTTTTATATATTTTAACGTCCATTATTTACTAATTTAAATGATTATTATATAGTTAGTTTACTAAAGGTAACTTTTACATGAGCTGTTTATAAACCAAAGGAGAGTTAACATTGTAACAATTTTATGCTTGAACGATATTTGACACAAGGGACGTTGTTTACAAGTCGATAGGAAATATATTATCCGATATAGTTTATCCAATCAGAAGTGCTTACAGCTAGTAAAACTATTTTCCTCTACTTGGTTTATTTATTTTTGAGCCAATTAATTGAACAAAATAGCAAATTAAATACAGTACTGTATTCACGTTGCGTTTTAATTTATTTAGTAATATTAAGTGACTCCGCCATATTACTCGGATCTCCATAAATGTAGAGTTAAACTTAATCACTAATACTGTTCATTTTAATTTCAGAACACGGAGTTTTAATATACAGTTCATTTTGAAAAAAACTTTTGAAGATTGATGATTTTGTATTTTACAAATTTATGTATTGTAACACATTTAACATTTAATTGAAATATTGACTTATTTTGTGAAACAAAATATCAAAATGTCCACTCTTAAAAACAAAAATTATTAAGATGCGTCCTATATGATCTCTTACCGTGGCAAATATGTTTGTGTACAAATATCAAAATACAACACTATTATATTCCCCATGCTCACTTTAAAACCGTCGGTTTACAACAAAATAAGCTACTCATTGCAAATTTAACTACAGTATTTCAGACCCGGATTTACAAAGTATTGACGTATATAGGTTAACAACATGACGTCATCTATGCGAGCATATGTAGTGTTTGTCTTAACAACTGGCTACATACAACGTCAGATAACTGCGTGATTATTCATAAAATTTCAGGCTATTGAATTAAAATATAATAAATACCTTTTTATTTGTATCGTATTGGTAAAGAAATAAGACTTTTTACCTTACGGTATTTCTCATAATCACAAGAATTACCAAAATAAATCTTGATACCGAGCCAACACAAAGTTTTCCACTGCGAAATCTACAATCACTTTGCTATGATTTCATTTTGAAAGAATTTAGAATATTTTTGTTAGTTTATCCAGTTATTTCATTTAAAACTCTAAATCTAACTTTCACATTATTTGACAAATAGCAGTAGTGCTTATAAGTGATATTCTAACTACTGTATCCGTCTGCGGTTAAATTTATGCAACATCGCCGATTTATTTATACATTTTCAAAATATAGACCCAAGTCTTGTAAATTGTTTACAGAAGAATTGCTAAAAAATTATAGTTGTGTTTAAATGTGTATTCAGAAGAGCCTGAACTGTTTAAGAGCTGTAAGGGAGTCACTGGCGAAGCTGTAGGGGGTGACGGGGGTGGAAGTCCTTGACTACAAGTTTAATACCCTTGCATTGTTCCACCACTCCAGTAAACAATGGACAATAATCTATATTTTTAAGCTGGCATATCAGTTTAGTCTAACAGCAATTTAGGCTTACAGTTACTCGCTGTACAACGGAGGTCTACTCATTGGTTCGGGTTTCAACACATCATCTTTTGAACCATTAGTTTAATGATTTTGTGTGTAGGATATTTATTTTTCATAATATTACTCAGTCACCTATGCTAGTGTCATTTTCAAGTTTCATTGAATATGATTTCGTTTAAATAGTATCTCGTTCCGCTCGCATTATGTTGATATTTTGAAGCCATCTCAAATAATCAGTATTTAATCTTAATTATTTTATTGTTACAACAATAAATAGTACTAACTGCTTAGTTTAAAATTAATACGCCTAACGTAGGTAAAGTGATCACTATGATCAGTAAAAGTGTTTAGTTTCTTACTTTAGGTAGATCTACCAAAATTACATATTTTGGCAATGAAAGGCAGTTTTGAGCTTCTAACGTTGGCCACCAAATTTTTCTATTTTATAACATAGGGTTACCCAAATACACCTGTTCAAATCAAGTTCTGGAAGAACACTAAATTATATAGGTAATTTGTTATGTATAGGAGCATATGGATTTGTGTCTACTCACTGTTCAGTAATTGGGGGAGCGATTCAGGTTCTGAGATTCGGTAAAACCGATAAAGCTCCCCACCACCAACAAGGTCTTCTACTCTCCTTGCAAACACTATCGCTTAACAAACTAGGTCCACACACACCTGTTACAATTTTGTGAGACTTAAAGTTTTGCATTTTAAAATAGTGGAACAGATATGGAATGCTTATAGTTCAACAAGCACTCGCTAGGTAGGATCTAGCAAAGGTCAAGATCGATTGTTACAGAGGAATTCGATTGCAACATGTTTATTAATTGAAAAAATACAACTGTCTACAAAAATAGCCTAAGTGTATTTTTTGTAAAACACGTTTCAAGGGACAAAGTTGTCATTCTCAGTGACACTTGAGCTATAATTATTAAATTATAACTAACTAATAAGATAACACATAAAAGTGTTTGTAAAAAGACTGCCTATGGTGTCCATGTTATTAAAATAGCATAATATGGCCAACAGTGATGACTAGTTACATGATCTTCGGCAAGAGCTGCAACCAACTGCCCGCAAAGCATTAACTCCTCATCAGTCAAAATTAGCTCCGGTCAGGATTCCAGACACAAAGTCAGAATCCTCTTCATATGAATAAGAAACCTCCACCGTGGAAGTTCAGCCAGTCTTAGATCCTGCACATCCAACAAAGCCTCTAAGAGTTACACTAAGGTTGTATATACGCCTCCTAAGGCTCGGAATCCGGCAAAAAAAACCAAACTATTCCATAGCACCCGTGGGCCTAAATCGAAAACAGCCATTTGCGTACCTGTACAGGCAACGAAACAGGTGAAGGTTATCGTTCCGCCAAAGATCAGACAGCCAGAGGAAATCCCCCAACTCTACCTTCATCGACATTCTAGTAATGGATGCAAAATGTCCTACAAAAAGTTTCATCCACGGATGACATCAAACAAATAATCATAACAGTCCTCACCTCCCTGATCGAATTCCTACTGCAAAATGAATAATCTACTATCAGTTCTAGCATGGAATGCACACGACGTTTACCCACGCAAAGCTTAACTACGCCATTTTCTCCAAGACAGAAACATAGGCATCACTCTAATGCGGAAAACTCATCTTAAACCCTCAATACACTTCAGCATTCCAGGCTCATGTATTGAACAGATCGCTCACTTCTCCCCCATCAACGCCAGAAAGGAGGAATAGGGACTGCCGTCCTGGAAAATAGGCGGATTACTCATCAGTTTCTTCCGAGCATTCTCCCATAGAACACACTATCATACAAATCAACTAACAGGACACAAACGGGTCCCTAATATCGGCCTATGCCCCACCTGGTAGACCAAATACCAAAACTAAGAAAGATTTCAAATGTATCTTCTCTTCCAATGACATTACATTACATATTATGGGTGATCTGAATAGTAAACATCCCCTTTGGAAAAGCAGGGTAGCAAACCCTAGAGGAAGAGTTATCTACCTTTTTTGAGCAAAACTCCAAACATCTCTGTTATCGGCACTAATAAACCAACTTACTCTCCTTATAATCAGGCTCCCCGGCCAGACGTCCTCGACAACATAGTGCTTCAACACTTTCTATTCGCACTTAAACTCCCCTGCATCTAAGATCTCAGTCCTGATTATAACCCGATCATCCTCACTTTTGGAAATTTGATCCACCACAATGACAAGTAATGCATTTAAACTGAAGTCGTTTATTGTTGTCCCTGAAGCAAGTCCCATTCCCAACACCCAGAACGTTGACCGTCAGGGGGAAGATATCCAAAACTCAATCACCATCGAGCAAAAACAAAGTACTCTACCACTTGTGCAAGTACCAAAGCTGAACTTCCCACCCAAATTAAAGATGGGTTGGCTAAAAAGAGAAAACTTCACCGTCAATGGCAATTTACTTACTCCCCATCCATCAAAAGAAAACTTAATGTTCAAGTCCCTACTGAAAGCACACACTGAAGATAAATGAGACAAATTCATATAAACTGTTCATATAGAGAATGGCTTGCTATAAAAATTGTATCACCAACTCCTCCAGCAAAAATCGAGAAACAACCATCTCCACAGAAAAAGCGGTTTCACATATTCCCCAGCTGAAAAGACCACAGCGTGCGTAGACTCCCTCGAAGTTCTCACCTCATGCTCACACCTACGAGGAAGACCACATCGACCTCGTAGAAGATTGTCTCTAGGACTACCTAAGCTGTCCTATGGGCTCACTCCCCAAACCTTTTACAATCCATTAAAAAAAAAACAACTAAACAAATTACCATCTATGGATTAGTGCCCACATAGACACGAGGCCTGTGCGTGGGCCAATCATGACAAACATAATTCACAAATTGCACCCAAGCAAAACTTTTGGCTTAGACAACATAGGTAACAGTGCACTAAAAAACTATCCTTCCACAATGGCAGTCCCAATGAAAAAAATATTCAACGGCATAATGCGAACTGGCTACTTCCCTTATTCTTGGAAAGGGGCTAGGATTATTATTATCAGAAATCCAGGCAAATCACCAATCCCCCCAAAATTTTCGGCCCACTTCTCTGCTTCCCTGCATCTCAAAAGTGTTCGAAAGATTCGTACATACTCGACTAATCCAACACATCAACGACAGATCTGAGCAATTTGCTTTCCACAAAAAGCACTCCACAACTCTACAACTCGATAGAGTTATCAATAGTCTCGCCAACGGTTTCAACAGAAACCAACACAAAATATCTGCATTCCTGGATATCAGCAAATCTTTTGACGAGGTATGGCACGAAGGTCTCTTGTATTAATTTGCTCAGCCCTGTCCCTCTATGCTACTATGTTCACCTAATCATATCTTACCACCACATCAGATGGTTCCAGGTTTCCGTCGAATGTATATTATATACTCTCAGGCCTTTTGAGGCCGGAGTCCCACAAGGCTCAGTCCTCAGCCCACTACCCAGCGTCATTGCGTATTTTTGCTGTCGATTCCATGTTCCACAAACAATAATGTCCTACAGTGCACATTCTTTAAAATCATCCAACGTCAGCTGGATCTACTCGAGCCCTGACTTCAGAAGTGGAGAATTGCTGTTAAGACAGACGAAACAGTAGCAATCCGTTTTAATAACAAAACAACAACACTAAAAACCCAACTGCATCTAATGGCTCCTCCATAGCATTGCATTGAAAAGTAAAGTGAAATATCTGGGTATAACCCTAGATATACAGCTAACTTTCAACACGTTTTTCATCGAGCAGAAGGTGCACGCTCAATCAAGACTTTATCCGGCAATGAACCAAAAAGTTACAGTTCCCTTATCCATCAGACTGACTATGTACAAAATGTATCTTCGCCAAATAATCACCTACGCCGCAACAGCTTTTTACTCTCTTCCAAGCAATAGCGGAAAGAATAGGCTGGATTCTTTCCAAAACAAAACACTGAGAACATTAACCAAATTCCCTTAGTTTGTTCGTAATACAACCCTACTTTAAAGTCTGAAAGTCCAGACAATCCACGAATTTATCCAGTCGTTAGCCGCCAGAGCAGAAGGCTCTACTCACACACATCTGTCATCTATCGTTACAGACCCGCCCCTTTCACAAGAACACTGGAACAGACTACTGTGTCTTGCATACAAACCGTCATGATATGGCTTTAAGTCTCAAGACACAAGCACTCACACCACATTAATTAATCTAAAGAAAAATCAAAGCGCATCCCTAAACAAAAACTCACCTCTCAAAACAAACACTACAAAACATTACATCACACATTACGGCAAATGTTTTATACGGAAGCAGATAATTTATTACACTTTGAGAGATCAATTCTCTCACCAAAGCCAAGCTTTGGATATTTTAAAATTTTATTAGAATAATTAAGTAAACAAACAAGATACATAAAGCGTATGTCGCAAAACAGTATAAAATTACATAGATGTAGCAAAACAGTATAAAATTACATAGATGTATGTACATCATGGAGTACTAAAGGGTTAATCTAACAAAATAAAATATAAGTAAGTTAATTATAATTTGATTATTTTATCTAAAGTGTCACTGAGGATGACAACAATGTTGTTGGAACGCATTTGACAACTAAACGTATTTTTGTGAGAAGTGCGTTATTTAGTTTTTATTAATTTGTTCGAATTTTATTAGAATGACTAGTTACATTCTTTATTATTATTCGTGTGTTTTATTTCGTTCAATATGGTTGAACATAATTTGTCAGACTTTGATGTTATGAAATTAAACAGATATATAGTGCAATCAGTCCTTCTACTGGGTTCAACAACGATACAGAAAAGAAACTACTGTATATGAAATAAAATTTAAAAAACAATCGACTGAGACTATCAGTAAATGTATATCTATCATACCATTAATCCAAAATGACAAAAAACCTTTTTAGTTCTCATTTCACAACCATCCATAGACTTCGCCTGAATTTAAACCTGGAACTTCAAGCTTGTACCCTCTCAGCTACAAGACCGTCTTTAATCCACATATATACAGAACCACGTCATGCCAAGAAAAATTATCTAACTTATCTTTGGTTTTTATCTAGTTCAAAAAATATAACTCAACCAATATATTATTGAAGCATTAAAGTGTACAATACCAGGCAGAACAAGTTATATTCAGCTATCTGCAGTTTACGAAACTTTCATCAAATTTTGATGATAAATTGTTGTCATTCTCGAAAAGTTGTTCATGAACACCTGAACTATAATTCGTAGATTTTTACAATAGATTTGATTACAAACAAAACGAAACTATTATTTTCAGTTAAATTAGTAAGAATTTATGTGCTTACAAACGATATTACAGGTGAACTTGAGTTTTTTTTATATAAGGCTATTAATTAATGCAATAGCATACAGCAATTCTTCTCAAGAATTACTTAGATCCATGCATTTCATGGAATGATATTGCACACCATTAACAATAATGGTTTGAACAGTTTCTAGGTTAAGTTTAAGTTATCTGGGTTTTTTATTATTTATTTATGAAATACAACAAAATTAAAATTTTTACGATTTAGTAAAAAAGTTTTATTTCGTTTTTTTAAGATGTAAGTTATAGTATCACCTATAAGTTATAGTATATTGCCTATGAGATAACTTTATTGTATAATTTTCACTTTATTATTAAATTCATTCAAAGCGGAAGCAGTAAATAGGCCTACACCATGCGTATGCTTAATAATTATAACAAGAATGATACAATAAAATTAATTGTATTGGAATTTAGCAAACTGTTTTTGTTTTATACTTACAATCATAGGATAGATTTTTACATAAATTAGCAATGATATGACTACTATTTTATCACACACCTGAGTTACAATACAATGCAGTTATGAAGTCAACAGAACCAGCAATTTTTCTTTCTCCCAATACTTACTGTGTTGATTATTCGTATGGAACTTAAATGACTATGTTCGTGTACGAAAGTTTACCAAAACAAGCAACGTAATGTTAGATTTCTAGTCGCAGTTACAAAGACAATAATCAGAATGGGCGCCTAATCTATGTCGTTATTGTTAAACTTGGACTAGCATTAAACCAGGTTGTTCGGCTTACTTTGAAAGTTGTTTACAATATCAGTTGCAGTTATTTTAGGAGACAAAATTAGGAAAACTTTGCATTAGTTTCAATTACTGTACTTAAATGTGAATAAGCTGTTTTAAGAGGTTTCACAAAGAGGAAAAGAGTTGGAGCGCTACTCACACTTTAACTCCCCTATCGGGTAATCGGAATTGTACTGAAGGTAACATTAAAATGTAGGACGCTCTTTTTTAATATGATAATTTCACCCAAAGTTTACATAGTAATAATAAATGCTGAAATCGACATTTCTTTTGAGAATAAAGAATGTACATTGATATGGATTATTAACTAAAACATATACAATATTTAACACTATTAAAAAAATACAAATGCTTACCATATGCTAGCGAGGATTTATGCCTTTGCCTTTTTATCCCTAACAATTTTCCGTACATTACTTTAATATTTTTTTTTCGTTTTAAACTGTGAACTATTCAGATATAATTTTTTCGGATTCACTTATTTAATATGTCGCTTAAGAGATGCTGGATACAATGTTATTCAAATCGTAAAATAAATAGTTTCTCAATATAATATTAGTTATAATTATTTTTTATTTTGAAAATAAATATAATTTTTAACATATCAAAATATAAACGAAATGCAATTGCTGTATTTGATTAGAACATGTTTTATTATGAGATCATGATTGTTGCTATCTATCTACTTAAAAACTAAGTTAATTGTAATTTTCTTTTAATTTTAATAAGAACATACTTGTTTTTATGTTTAGTTTAAATATTTGAAAACACTTTAATATAGTAGGTTTTACAAAATTGATTAAATTAAAAAAAGCAAGTTTTTAAAATTATAAAAATGGGTTTTTAAATAAACCCAGAAACTTTACAAACCAATTATTTAAATTGTGTATCTTACCCCATCTTCAACTAAGATACACAATCATAAACTAATTAATTATTCAAATAATCTGTTAGGAAACAATTTATTTACAAAAATAAACATTATGCTTTTTATTATTTATATTTATCTGTAGAATTACAGACAGGTAGGATTAAAACATAATGGAATTATTAAATATTATAAGTAGGAATATAAAAGGAATGCTTGGGCATACTGTGTTGGCCATGCAATCTATTCTTCAAACCCGCCAAATAAATGGGATACATATTTCTATAGTAGGCCTATATGTATAAAACTTATGGCTAAGAGAATTATATGTTCTCAAGTAATTCATATTTTGTATGAACTTTTCACTTATATATCTAGTTAGTAGCCAATACATATGTTTTTGATTTCCAAAAAAACCTTAAACTTTTGGCAAGAAGAAAATTTTCTCATCTTGTTCTAAGTAACATAATATGTGTGAAAATTTAATGATTTAAAAAAAATAAAATGTACCAATCACAGAATATGTCTAACTAAAAAAAATATTCGATTTTGCAGTCTGATCTTTCCAGAATCAGACTGTTTACTTCTAAATATCCTTATCACTCATGATAATTTACTTTGGTTTTATTTTTATGATCACTGCCATAGCAGTGATTTCGCTACACTCAACTCACAACTATGTTTCAATCTTTAGATATGTCAATTCTTCTTTACAGGCAACTCACAACACTGGTATCTCTAGCACATTGTTGGATCTCATAGCTGTAAGTGATATGAGCCATGAAGTACATCATGGTAAAATATCTGCTCCTGCTTTATCAAAACAAGATTTAATTTTTTGCGTTTATTTAGTAAGAAAATGTATACACAGAGTTTTGTGAGAGAATACAAAAAAAAAATTATAACTTTGATTTCGTTTCTGATCTTAATGGTTTTCCAGTCGATGATATTATACGCACAGACGACATAAACTCTATGGTCTCCAAGTTTAGTAGTCAGTTACTTGTACTTTACGATAAGCATGCACCGTTAATAAAAAAACGGATTTCTAAACATTCAGCTCCTTGGATAACGCTTTCTATTCGCATTTTGATGTATTAGCGCGATTCTGCCTTTCGCAAATCTAAAAGATCCCACCTGCCTTGTGATTTATCCAACTACCGGCGCTTAAGAAATAAGGTCAAGCAGGAGATAAGAAACTCAAAACTTAGATACAGTTATAATGCTTTATCGACTGACAAATCATCGGTTCAAATGTGGCGCACTGTTAGGAAGTAGGTGTCGGTAAAGTAAAACCTAATTCACCTGTTAAACAGCTATTTTTCTGATATTCCAGGAGATCTTACTGCAGCAATGCGTTAATGGTATTCAATGAACACATTAATGAATTTATTTTCAAAGCCGTTATCTACAGATATTTAAAACCTTGATGTCGATTCGGAGTAAAGCTGTTGGATCCGATTCTATTCCAATTAACTTCATCAAGGAAACACTAAAAATCACACTACCTATAATTAAAGCTATTTTTAACTTTTCCTACTAAATGGAAGTATAGTATAATTTGGCCACTAAATAAGACAAAATCTCTTGTAGCTCCTTCGGACTACAGACCTATAAGCATTTTACCTGCTTTGTCTAAATGTCTGGAAAATATAGTGCATTTTCAGGTTTGTAACTATTTAAAGGAAAATAATCTCCTAAGTAGTTTTCAGTCTGGTTTTCGAAAGGGTACGAGTTGAGCTCTCCTCTGTGTTACAGAGGATATTTGCCAAGCTATGGATCAGCGGAAAGCTACGATACTAATTTTGTTTGATTTTTCAAAAGCGTTTGACTGTGTACATCATCCATTGTTATTGGCTATACTGAGGGAGATGGGATTTTCAGCAGAATCTGTTAAATGGTTTCAGTCCTATTTATCTGGAAGATGCCAGTGTGTTAAGTCCATGGGCGGATCCAGCCGGTTTTCAAGGAGGGGGCTGTCTCCTATCCGGGGGAAGGGGGGTTAAGGAATATTTTTTTGGAACACAGTGCTTTTTAGACTATTACATGATCACCCATTTTGAATAGGAATTAAGGATTACACGCTTTAACCAAAAATAAAGTTTTATTATTACAAATTGTAGAGAATAAACCATAGAATTAAACTGTATACTTGAAAATTTTAAATAGATTTATTCTAAAAACTTATTTTACTAAATTACAACAGCTAATCAAAATTCTCACAAACGTATAGTACAGTACCTATATAGTTCCAGCCAGACAAGAAAAGGTAACGGCTAACGCGCCTAGGGCGTTGAAAATGTAGGCCCTACATATTTCACAGAATCGGAACACTAAACTAGGTTTTCCTTATACTAGTAGTTCTGTGAACAGTAGACCTCGCTCGTTGAAATAACAAATGTGGTTTAAAGCTCAGGTAAGGAAGAAAGCACAAGGTTTAGCCAGTGAAACATTATTTTGCAATTCCCGCGATTCCGGGATTTCTAGTTCTCGTTTTTTTCTTTTCTTCAGCTTTAACTGCTAAAGATTTTCTTTTAGAGGCATTGTGTTTTATATAGGTTAATAATGCGTAAGATAGCTAAAAATATCGCGTTATAGAAGGACAACATAGAATTAAATATTTATTACATACTTAAATAACTAAAACTTAACAATGTATTTACAGTTCCATAACTTCCATATCATATTCCAATATTAGAAATAATGAAAACAAACGATGTTAAAACGTCGTGATAGTGATCTCAACCCATGTACCACAACACTTCCCGGTGTCCAACGGTCATTTTTTGTATGTCCTTTATCGCCGAGAGGTTTCATTTGTGTCATCTCATTTTGTAATTCAAGTAAAGCTAAGACATATACTTTTATGAAATTTACAATGATAATTTACAAGTATACAGTTTAATTCTTTGATTTATTCTCTACACGTTCTTATCCTCTACACTTTCTTATTATTATATGTAATTTATGGGCAAAATATATATTCCTAAATTACTATTCAAAACAGCCTTAGTTTTGTCTTGCAGTAGGTGTTTTCAAAATAAGAAATCTGAAATTGATAAATATTTTTATACAATTCTATTTATAACAAAATTACGAAACGTTTTTACATTTATGAAAAAAATTACAATAATTTTTACTACTTTTTATGTAGGCCTAAATTTGAACTTTTTCCTTTCGTTACTGAACATGCTTGTTTCTTGAACTACTAACTTTGTTAATTTTACTTCTATCATTTTTTTTACTGGCATACATGAATTCTTTGAACCTTTATCTACAAAAAAAGGTATGGAACACTTTTGAATTGGTTTAGAATAAACGTATAAAAACATGGTTGAAAAACATAAACTTGGACGATTTTGAACAAATTTGAAGTTTACGGCCATTTTGTGAAATTACCGTTAGAGATACGGGAAAACATCAAGAATACAATTTTGTTGAGAATCAAATTTGCTATCCGCAAAATGTTGTTAGTTTTTAAATTCGACTTACGGTAACACAAACTGGCTTTGCAAAAAAAGCTTACACTGAGAGAAACGGTCAGGCCGCCATTTTTATTTTATTTAATTGGTTAAAAATGAAAAATGGAAAAACCGTATACTTACATGGCTCGGCCTAGGAATAAGGAACATTCATGCAAAAAGTCATCAAAATCGGTCAAGGCGTTTGGCCGTAATCGTGAGACAAACAGACACACAGACGAAATTCCGAACGGTCGAGTTAAAACGGAGACTTCGCTTCGCTCGGTCAATTAAACGAAAATATAGAGCTTGTTCTTCAAATCGATATAAAAATTATTATACGAATACTGCATATAGTTTTGTAATAGATACATCAATTGCAAAATGTGCTTTCTTATTTTTTTTAAACTGTCCAATTGCAAGGGTTTACAGACAAATTCATATCTAAGGAACTATAAGAATGACGAATGATTAGAAGATCGTGGTAGAAAGTTAAAACCTTGACAAACCCTGTGGTGTCCTTATCTTCTTATCAAAACAAGTCTGTCTAACGATTTTGTGCCTTTAAAAAGTGACAAGTTTGATTCATTTCCTTACGCATTCTAGCGCGGCATATATTGATTTAGGCAACTACAATTTTACAACGATGTTACATATGTGAATATACTTTTTAGAAGAAATTTGTAAATACAAAAATTGAAGTTTAAACCATTTTCTTTCCAATGGTTTTTGTTTTATTGAGATTTTTTGTTTTGAGTGGGTGAAATATTCGATACAAGTTGTGTTGTCTGATAATACTCAATTGAACAGTCTGCCACTTAGACGGTTTAACAAAAATATAATAACCCAAAGGGGGGGCTGCAGCCCCTACAGCCCCCCCCCCCTGGATCCGCCAGTGGTTAAGTCTGGTGAGAGGTCGTCTTCCTGGAAAGTATTTGTAGGGGGTATCCCAGGGTTATGTCTTTGGTCCTTTATTATTTAGCTTTTATATAAATGATATTTATAACATACTAAACTATTCGAGGTTTCATTTATAAGCTGACGATTTGCAAGTGTATAATCACTTTTATATCTCAGATATGGATGAGACAATAGATACAATAAATGTTGATATTAATGCTATCGATGATTGGGCTGTTAGTCATGGTTTAACGTTAAATCACAGTAAAACTAAATCTATATGTATCTGTTCTAAAAGACTCGCAAATAAAATTGATTTAAGTAGTGGGCTGAAACTTATAATAAAAGGCAAGATTTGCCTTATTGTTCTAAAGTAAAAAAATCTTCGTCTAAATATAAACAATACTCTAAGCTGGACTGGACATACCATGTTACTGACTCGTGCAATAAAGTGATTGCTGGCATGCACACTCTGAAGAAAGTAAAAGATTGCTTGCCGTTTAATGTTATAGAGTGCAGCTGGTGAAAACATTAATTTATCAATATTTTAACTATTGTGATACTGTTATCAATGACATGACTGTGGAATTAGCTAACAAACTTCAGCGTGCTCAAAAGTATTGTTTGCGGTTCATTTTTGACTTAAAACACGATTATGTGACAAAATATTATAAACAAATTTCAATTCTACATCTTAGTTTTTTCGAAATTATCACATTTTGTTGTTATTGCACGCTATTCTGCTCACTGGATTGCCTCGCTATTTGGCAGAAAGGTTTGTCTTTAGGTCACATGTAAATGCTACCGACACACGACGAGAAGCTTCATTATTACTTATACCCAGGCACAAAACTGAGATATTTAATAGGCCTAAATCTTTCACTGTGACAGCATGTAGCTATTTAATTCATTGCCGGAGAGTTTAAAATGCATCAATGACCGTGTTTAGTTCAAGAAGGCTTTGGATTGTTGGTTCTGCGACAGTTTTGGGTAGTTTCGGGCGCTCGGTCGCCGGGATTTGAGGCATGTTCTTGAATGGGTGTGTTTGAGGGTGTAAGTGTGTTTATGTATATGTTTATGTATTATAGTGTAGCATAATTAACTTTTAGTTTCATTTTACTTAGTAGACAAATGTGTATATTTTTAGTTTTTATACATTATGTTTTAAAAGTAGCCTATTATTTGCAGTTTTCTTTCTTTATTCATTTTTATTTGTAATATGAATTTTTATGTAGGCCTATATTTTGTTTCGAGGTTAAGTGAATGAGAGGACCCAAAGGTACTAACTTCGCCTCACGAAATAAATATTATTATTATAATAGCCTCAGATAAAAATATTCACTACGCAGATGTATAACTGAAATAAGAAAAAATAAAGGCCTATAGTGTTTTCTGTGAATTTATAGATTTTTGTGTTAACACCTCGGCATTGCAGTGGGCTCTCTAGATAAATAAAATTTATCTGTGATAATATCTGCAGAAAAGTTAATAACATTATTTTGTTATTAAGTTTTATTAAGACGTCTTCAATATTTAGGTTTTCAAGAAGGTGGCTTTTATTATGATTACTTAACGAACGATATTTCAAAATAAGGAGAATTATTCTTACAGACTATATATTTATGTTATGAGTAGAAAACACATTTTAAAACAGCTTTGATGTTTGCAATAGATGATTACTTTTTACAAATATTGAATCTTTTGCTGTATATAGATTACCGGTACTTGATATAAATTAATTTAATAATTCAGAGTTTTTGACTACTTAGTAGTTTTTTCAACACCCCTTTTCCATGCAAAGTGTTAGCAACCAAGAGATACGACTACTAGAAAAAGTTGATTCCAATTAAATCCCTTCATAATAGATAATATATGTATGAGAAATAATGACAGTCAAGAAGTAAACGATGACTTGTTATAGAATTTAAAAACATTGATGATTACCTTTCTGAATGAATATATCATTTCCGGAGATGCAGTTCGGAAACGCCATGGGAAAATCAACCGAGTTGCGGTAACATCGATTTGGCCGATTAAATAGGATTGCATTTCATTTGAATACGAGTGGCAACTGTTTACATAGAAGTATCTATTCTTTATTTAACGCTTTACGGGTGATTCAAACAAAGGATATATTTATTTATTGGTCGCCATGTTGATTGTTGTGGTAATACAGGGAGGCGCCCGTTTATTTCCCTATGTAATAATGCAATGTAATTCACAAAACATTACGATCTGGCGATAAATTTTCAGACAATAACATTTAGCGTAGGTTAGATGTCGGGTCCGATAGACTTCCCCCCTTTTCAATGCTTTTTACAAAGCACACAACCCAACCAATATATGCTGGTGGGGTTCGTCAATTCCCCCTTCAATGAATGAAAGAATCATCTCCTAGAGGGCATCCCCTGATCCCCATAGTAAACATTCCGACCCTTGCCCACAATCACGGGATGGCATTAGCAACTACTTTTATTTATTGCGCACATCCGTGATGCACAGATCGAACAATGAACAGATTTCATCTCCGTAACATTGTGTTCTTTAACTTGTAATTCTGCCTAAGTCTTGTGGCTGAAATGCGGTAAAACAGGGTCTTATTACAAACTTTGAGATATAGGCCTTCGTAAAAAGCAAAATCAATCTTTCAAAACAGTAACTAACCTCTTTCCCTGATAAATTGTGTTTACATTTGGCCTACATGTGATAATAACAGACCTAACTACATAATTATTGTATGGAAATATTACAAATAAGTAATCGGAAGATATTAAAAATCTTCTTTATCTAGTAATTCATTGCGTATTAAATTAGTACGTAAGTTACTAAGTTACTTTTTAGTATAGGCCTAGCAGATTTATTTTTAAACTTAAACAGTTTTATTATTTGCCTAATCGAGATTTATTCTACTAAATCTTGTTACCATATCGATTATCACTTGATTAGCCCTAAAATATGCAGTGTGTCCTTTGAAATTTTGTTGGATTGCTCTATGTCGTAGTTCTGCATTATTATACGGGTTTCCACACGTTTATGTAGTTTTTCTTAGTCGGTTAGCAAGTAGGTCTAATCAATTTTAAAGTAACTTACGTTAAAGAAATTCATGATAGCATGATTCAAAAGGTCATGATAACATGAGACAATTTGTAGGGCCTATAGTTAAAAATGTATTTAACATCCCTAACCAAAATCGTAACCCGAAATCTATTTACATTTTGCCGACTGAAAATTACACCTTTAAACAGTTTTTGTTAAACAACTAAAAGTGGTTAGCGTAAATTGGGCCTTTTTTGTTATATGTGTACCTCCGCAAATCTGTATTAATATTATCGTAGTATTTTAACTTTAAATAATTGCTTCTGGGGAGAAAGTATTTTCGACTAAAGGTAGATAGAAAATCATGAGAAAAGAAGTAATATAGTTAACCAATTGAGCACAATATTTTGGTACAATAGAGTAAACAAATAACTATTATTGTGGTCAGAACATCTTAATATAAGCAACAAATTTAACAAATGTACTTTATCCCTTGCTACTACACCATTTATACTTAAAGGAAAAGGTATAATCTACCCTGTTACCTCAATTACTGTTTTATATTGTTCAAATTATCTGGAAGCACTATAAAGTAATTTATAATCAATCAACAGACAATATTGTAAGGTAATAAAAAATGTGGAATGATTTGAGAGTGTATAGGCTAATAATATAAAAAAGATTCTTGACTGAGTGTACTGTTTTCAAATGTTGAACTTGAAGAATTGGGGAAGGATGAGTCAAAAATTTTAAATGGACATTTGGTAATTTGAAACACAATTTCGGAAATATTTTTGAAGCTGTCATACTTTAATAACTGAACACGTTTGTAGAACACCTTAAAAAAAACGCACATATCAAATATATTTTTAATACATCCACCGAGGTGAAATTGACGCCTTACTTAAGTTTGCAATCACATTAACAGTTTAAAAAGTCTTATTAAAGGGGGTGTACATTATATTATTCTAATCATAACATATATTATTATATTTGAGATTTACAACAGAAAACAACTCTTTTAAAATTTAAAGCACTAAAATTGTGCTATCTGGCAAATTTGGAATAATAGTAGTCCTGGTGTAATTATAAAATAAAAGCATTTAGTCTATACATTTTTTTTTAATATTACAGTTCTGTAAAAATAAACTTTAATTTGTCAAATTAAAAACTCATATGTTAAGCTATTCTGATGCAAAATAATATTATTAGCCATAACAGTGGCACTAAAAGTCATGAAAGCGCAACTTTATTTATTTTTTAAACGAATAATTATCTCTAAACTTTTTAAATACCACTATAATTTCTTCCCAGTTAATCAGCTACTTTGAAGTTGTATTCAATTGATTCAAAAAAAGAAGAAATCTAATTTAAACTTAATTCGACTTTCTATTGGAAATAGTAAACTGCTGCTATATGTCGCCAGGAGAAATATAATAACTAGTGTTTATTCCAAACACAGATTTCATAAATATTACACATAGTTTACTTTGGATTGCCAGTCTTGTTTATCCAGTAAGCGATGACTTCTTAAGGATAAATAAACCACTTAGAAAAAATCATCTACGTAAAGTCCACTTTTATGCTAAAAAATGTTACCCCACAATTTGGCACCACTAGTTACAAGCGAGATAACGTTGCCATTTGTAATGCAATGATGAGGGAAAACGGGTCTCGAGAATCAGCAATGATAAAAGGTGTCATGCCGCAACCAGTCCCCCTATACCCCCTTGTGACACTTACAAGCGATTTAACATTGCCAATTCTACGGTAAAGATAAGAAGGGAAAAATGCTGTTTACATTCTGTGGATTACTCACTCTTATATTAGGTCATGCATATAGGTCATCATGACCACCTGGTCACCATACATTTTGTCAATGATCTTTTATAAAAGTTCTTCGACACAAATTAGTGATAGAGTATAAATGGACATCTTTTTTTTCAAAAATGTCTATGCTCATACTTCTTTTATAATAGTTAAGAGGTTAACATTACCTTTTTAATAAAAGATGTTATCTAACAATCTACAAACAAATTGAATAAATTTAGAAATTAATATTTATTTGAAAATGTAGGATACTGAACATAAGATATTGTTATAAAATATTATTACAGATTATTAATAGCCTAAAATCAATACTTAGTCTATAAGCTTAAGTTAAATGTTTATCTGTATTGTATTTTTGTTTTATATACTTCATTAAGAAACACTTGCGTCGTAGGCAATAGTAGACTATCTATAGGCCTAATAAAGTTGGTTACAAGTTTTAAACAAATTTTATTAAAATTTCTTTTGATACATTTTACTATTACTAAAATATTGCAAATAAAGAAAATAAGTATTACTCATACATGTTAGCAAAACTATGACAGAAAATTGTAGTCTATACATCACAAATTCTTAATGGGCCCGATTGAATAGAACTCTTGTAGCCTACATAAGAAATTTGTTTGCGAGATAATATCTTTAAATGTGTGACATAATAAACATTGACTTTTAGTTAAACTTTATACGGTAGCCTACTAAACCGAAAGACAGACATCAAAACAAATCAACTAAACGCAATATAAACATTAAAAAAACAAAAACTTGATTTACTTATATTGTCATTTCAAATAATGTGTTACCATAAGTAAGACAGTAGCTTGTTGTGCGCTTGCGCAAAGTTTCCATAGAAGTCTGTATCGTGTAAATTCGCCGGTTTAATTTTCATTTATTCCTACCTACAATATATATTACTAATATAAGTATTTGCGTATTTATTTGCTCGGCATTGTTAACTTGTTATATTACATACTAGTAGACTAAATTTGAATGCTATTTTATTTACTTTCGTTACTAAATCGTCTAGAAAACTTTTAAATTAAATTTGTTACATAGAATCAAGCGATATCGGATCTGTTGGAATGGGGTCGGAAGGGGGTACATGTCGCCAGGGGCAGTAAGCAACACAAAGCGAACTGTAACCGATCACTTAGACGGTAATCCTGCTCTCCTGATTGTTACATTCGACACACCAGCTCAAAGCAAACACACCCTGGCTACGGATTTAATCCTCGGCTTCACCCCCTTGTACTTCTCAATTGAGACGTTTCAAACTGACAGAGGGTAGTTTTAAATTGTACATTCAAAACGTAAAACGTCGAGCGTAATTAAAACATACTTTATAGAATAGACATTAAAGTATATTGACAGAAAGCAAACACCATGGGTAAACTGGAATAGGCAGGGCTTGGGTTGGAGGTTTTCAGATTGTTTGATAAGACTGGTTTAGTCTTTACACCCTGCAATAACCTATAGACGTCCTGAACTTTAAGTGAAGGGCTAATGTATTTTGTTGACTGTTAGATTTTTATACAAACCTAATATCGAGATGTTTTGTCATTTTATTTTGTATTCAATAAAAATTCAGATACCCTGTATATTTTGAACTACAATAAACTTTTTAAGTAATTTCTTATACTATATAAGTTAGCATATTTATATACTATATATTTACTTAACGGTACGGTTTCAAATTTAAAGGGAAAATACTTAAATTTAGGCCTATAAATAGCAAAAATACATTATTAGTTTGTATTAAATAGTCTTTTAAAAAACATACTAGGTATTTTAATAAAATATTTTCAGTGTTGGTACAATAATGCTGCTACAACAATGTTGCTACAATAATCAGCTGTTTATTCTCAAACCTCTAAAAGGGCATATAGATTATTTTTAACAGTTGAATTTTATCATACCCTCAACGGCTGATTTCATACTTTAAAATAATTTTTAATATAGGCTACTACACAGAAAACAGCTGTTTTCTTTACCTGTTGATAGACTAAGTTCTTCTTTCTCGTGCACTACACAGAACATTGACATTGTAGTTTTATGTACAGTTTTAATAAACATCTAATTACAACAATAACACATAACGGTTAATTCCAAAGCCTGAAATAAGAGTGAATACAAAATAGTCACAAGTGAAAGATTAGCCTACACGTAGATGCAATCCATTGAGCCTATTTTAAGCGAAATGTAGTCCACTCCTGAGTAAAGGATTAAATATCTAAAACAACACTAATTACACAATAAATATACATTTCAAATAGTAAGGTAATTGTTTAAAATAAAATATAGTCGTGCATTGAGTTCAAATTATAAGAACTAACTGAAGGGTTGTTATTTTCTGAAATAAAAAGTGTTATGATTAAAAATATGTTACTTTTTCTATGTAGGCCTACTATAGTTAACTCTAAGTATCGTATGTAACTCGACTCCGTCTAGCTCGAGAAATAAGTTCGCACAGAAAAACATTCCTACTTACAGTACGATTTTTTTAACCGTTCCCTCGGCCAAATTGTACTAACCTGAATGATAACATTAGAAATCGCTCCGTCTACTCCACGAAAACTAAGCCTAGCGGCGTGAAACAGCGAAAACCGAGCTTCAATAACACTGACATTTAATACACTTAGAAGCGATGTAAAATTATTAAACTTTCACGGATACGCAGATAAGAACCATACGATTCGTATGATGTAAAAGAAAATCCATTACAAAACCTATTTCATATTTTAAAAATCAATATTACAACAATGTACTTTAATAATGACATGAAATTTTCACACCGCTGAAAAGTTTTTTGTTTGTTGGTCAGAGACAAAGTGTTCGCGAGAAAGTTTTAGATAAAGGTCCAAATTAAATATTTTATTTGAAACATTTTTTCGTTTGACTTACGGTTTGCTTGGTACGGATGTCTGGAGTTAGATTCCGGGGAAAACTTCCTGCCTGGTTGGAAGTAGGCCTACTTGGTGTCTGGCATTTACCTTAACCACACCACAGTATTATTCGAACAAGAGACGACTCATTCAAGTAGTTTTTATTTCAATAATTTTATTCGAATAATTATTCAATCAGTTTTGTTTAATCGAAGTTTGTGGAACTGCCTTTACAATCCCTCCCCGCTACACCGCTAGCCCACCGTGTGCTAGCCGAGCCGAGGGCACGGTTAAAAAAATCGTACTGTACGTGGCTTGTAACTTAATATTATACTATTTCATCTCTACAATTTAGGTTAGGATTTTGTTTAGGAGTAGGCTTGTCAGCTTGTTCTTTTTAACAGTTATTATAGAACTCATTTTTTGTAAAAATTTGAAATAGACATTGAGTAGGGTTATTATTTACCATTTCAACTTTGAGATTATGATTAATATGTTTATTAAAAATATATTTTAATAACTAGTATGACTTAAGATTGATTTTTTTTTAATAGTACTTTTTGCACATGAAAAATAAAATATGTGTAATGTCAGGAAATGGGTAGGCTTGTGAAACACGCAATGATTTCCCCTAATGATAACCACAAAGCAAAACACGTCAAAAAGATGCAATGATACAAAATGTATACATTAACACTTGCTAAAGCAATATGCTAACTGAGTTTTCATCTCAGTTAATCTGGTTAAACAGTAATCCTAACCTAGGATGTGAAAGTTTGTCACAAGGTTGAACTATGGAATTACGTTGAAAATAATTTCTTTTTACGAAACCAGCTAAAGAAATTACACGCGAGATAAATATTTAAGTTTCAGCTTTGTTGGTAAAGCTTTAGAAGGTCATATGTTCTTTAAAATTATTACGCACCACATCTTAATTTAAAGCACTACTATGTAAGGCCTAACGTAATACCATATTATTATAGCTAAATTATTTTACTTAAATTATTTCTCAAAATTTAATTTCTCAATATCAGATATGCAATTAAACTTTAAAATTTAGTTATTGCACGTAATGTTGTTGCCTAATAATGTTAGTTGTTCTGTATACGAAAATAGTATTATAATCGCGTACGGCCATAAGTTTTACGAGCTGTTATGAAGTTTTTTATAGTTATTATATCTTGTAATTACACGAATGAAATAATGTAGTGACTAATTGTACATAAATGTACAATGGCAAATAAATTTATAAATGTCTTATACTATTAAATTTTAGCTTCATTGTAAATTTGACTTTTAAAGCAGCGCTCAAATAGAATTTGTTCTTCATCAAAAACTGTACAAATATTTTTAAATTTTTTATTAAGGCCTGTAGGCCCTAAATGAAATAGATTTAATTTTAAAATCGCAGAATTACTTAAAAGAGGTAGGCAATAACTAAAATTTAAATAAAATCCATCTGAATTTATTAATTCCGAAAATATAATTTAAGAATGATATAAGTACAAATTTTTAAAGGTTGGATTAGTGCAAAATAGAAAAATACGTCTCTCAAAAAAATCTTTGTATTTTCTCTTTCAATCAAACAATCAATAAATTGATAATAGTTTATTTACTATAACTTTTAAGAATATTTCTACCAACCCTACTTTCTTTCTCGCTTAGAATTTTCGATTGAATTTTCCGTTTAGGATAAGAGATAATTTCCCAGTACGAAGAGTAATTCAACTCTTTCGTAGAAATATAATTAATATCAGAGTCGTTTTAATGGAACAATTTTAATAACACGAGAGAAGCGGAGATGGGAGAGGATAAAGACTGTGCAAAGTAAAGTTTAATCACGTTGTTATGCACAAAGATGTGAAGAGGGAAGTTTTCCCATGAGAAGGGAGGAACTTCATCAACCAAAGGGGAAGTATGTTCTGCTCTGCTAAGCATGAAACTGCCAGGAATATTGTCGAACCAAATCTCAGCTGCAGAACCCAAGCAGCCAATCCCAACAGACCATTATTTTCTACGTCTACACCCAGATCTTCCGAGTACAAGATTCTATTATCTTTCACATCGAGAGACGTTTTAAAAATAGGACTGTAATGACATCAACAACCCCCCAAAAAAGATTATTATCTTCACTCTTCTTTTGTAAACGTTGTAATATACCCACTCTAGGCTGTTGTGCAATAGTTTGTGGTTTGACCTTTCTTGAGTGATATGGTTGCATGTTCAGCTTACACGAGTTGTCCAACTCTATTCATTTTTCAGTAGCATCTGAAACTCACATTCCGACTGTATATTTTCGTAGAGGATCAAAAATATTTTAGTAAATTGTGATTCATCTCAAAGTATCATATGTAGTAATATTTAAGGGTTATCGTATTTATGTAATTTCTCAAATCCAGTAACTTCTCGGCATTTATTTACATTTTTTTAAATATCGAAGTAGGTCTACTTCTATTAAATTATTTACTACGCCAAATTCAAATAGATCTGATTAGTTTGTGAGTTGTAACACAAAACGTTCTACATTTTAAGCAGTTAACTGATTAACTGTAGGCCTATACAATTCAAATAACTGAAGCATGACTATAAGCCTATAATAATTGTCTTCGCAAGGCCTACAATTTAAGCAGTTAACTGATT
>JAGFPH010000152.1:654718-676781 GCA_018207615.1 Philaenus spumarius
CCCTGATGTACGCTGCTACCCCTGATGAACGCTGCTACCCCTGATGTCCGCTGCTACCCCTGATGTACGCTGCTGCCCCTGATGTACGCTGCTACCCCTGATGAACGCTGCTACCCCTGATGAACGCCGATGCCCTTGATTTACGCTGCTACCCCTGATGTACGCTGCTGCCCCTGATGTACGCTGCTGCCCCTGATGTACGCTGCTGCCCCTGATGTACGCTGCTGCCCCTGATGAACGCTGCTGCCCCTGATGTACGCTGCTACCCCTGATGTACGCTGCTGCCCCTGATGTACGCTGCTACCCCTGATGTACGCTGCTGACACCATCTTCAATAATCTAATTGGCATAAAGTAACAACGTCAGGGGAAAAAGCGAAGGTCACCTTTCGTATCTCTGATCTTGAAATGAATCTATTACACCATAGATAACAAATATTTATTTTACACAGATGTCTAATTAAGTTAGTGTAACGCAATACTATAAGAAGCAAAATGCTTACCATGTTGAACTGCTGCTCCATAGGAAGTAGATATAACAATCCAATCTCCTTCATCCTTGCTATAGACTTGAGAACATTATCTCAGTTTTAATTATGGAATGTAGGGAACTCTTTTAATTTACAGATTTTGGAGTAACACTGTATAGCATGGCATTGGGCTTTCTGGATATGACATTTTCTCTATCGTACTGTTCATAAAGCGGTGGTCCATTTTTTATTTGCTAGAAATGTGTAATGGTCGTTTGGAAAACAATGATGGCTCTAGGTGTGAATAATTTGAAGAATTCTTAGTTTCCACTTAAAATACAGCAAATTTTTTTATTTTGGTGTCCTCTCAGATGTGGTAAATCGACACTTGCGGTAATTTTTTTTCATTTTACTTTCTCACTGCCCTATACTATAGTATAGAGAAAGTATAGTGATCGCAAAAAAAAAATCGAAATTTAGATTTTTGTGGAAATATCCATTTTGAGACCCCTTGAGTCCAAAAAAGTGGTTTTTACAAAATGTCTGTATATATGTATGTATGTATATATGTATGTAGGGGATGTATACAAAGCTACAGATTAAACTATTCGATCGATTTCGAACAAATTTGCAAAAAAGATGTCAATAGGCCTGTATAGATGCACAAAAAAAGGTTTTGAACAAATTTGAAAAAAACCCCATTTTTGGCCTAAAAACCCCCAAAAAATTAGTTATTATTTTTTTATAAAAAAACGGCTATAACGATTTTGATAAAATTTGGCTTATTTGTAGCCCTTAATATACCCTACCATAAGCAAAAACCCGCATCTTTCTATAAATTCTCGTTTAGCTAATAATAATAATAACTGATTTTTAAGGGTTTTTTAAATTTTTTTCAAAATTTTTCAAACCCTTTTTTCGTTTTGACAGGCTTAATTGACATGTTTGGTGCAAATTTGTTCAAAATCGATCGAATAGTTTTCTCTCGGCTAATAATAATAATAGCCTATTTATTCGTTACTCTCCTACTTTAATGTATCCCCCCTTCTACTTTAATACAATTATGAAGTCACAGTGAATCTGTTTAATAATTTAAATAAGTTTGTGAGAAAGTATGTGCCAGTTTCTGGTACCGTTTATTTAATTTGAGTTAGGTTAGGTTAAACAAAAATTATATGGAACTAGGCACAAGCCAAGTGCGGATATCGCGCTGGACCCACGTCATCCGTTCCCCTTCATGTCTTGTGGAGGTACCTGTAGATAAGAGAGCACGCAGTTCCGGTTAGTACCGACAGTAGACCTTAATGATATTTAAAAAAAATATATCGATTATCAATAAAAAAAGTACGCATTTGCCTATTTAAATAAGGCCTAACGCCATCTAAGAGAACCGTGTCATGTAGAAACACTTGCTTTACAGCATCTGGAAACGTTTTTCTCATTTATTGCAAGTGGGATGACCCCATCTGAGAGGTAACCTTTATTTTGTGTGTGTAGGCCTACCTCAATAAAAACGTGCAGACGGACTCACCACACCACATCTTACAACTAACTGAACTTTTTAGTCAATCATGAATTTAGTCCTTTTACAATTTTAGGAGTTTAGTATTACTGTTTAGTTTGTACATTGCACAAATTCTTATTAAACAACAAAATGTTCACACAGAAGCATCAATTACAGTAATGGTTTATCCATAGATAGACGTGTCACTGTCAGCCTCATATTGTAGGACTGGAAGGGACTCTATACTAAGCTTTGATTGACATGAAGAGGTTACTATCTTTGTTGGAATGTCCTCTGACAATGTCGCACTCTACCACCTGACCCCTCCCTCACGATCGAGAGCACTTCACACCACAACCACACTTCATAATTAATAACCTCGGCAACAAAACAATCCCCTTTTATCCTGCAGGACGTCTCCTCTTGATACAAGAGGACAACCGATGGTCTCTGACAGACGTCCTTTAAATGGCGAAAAAAGATTATAACTTATTCACATCTATCCGCGTTAAAGAAAATGTTATTGTCTGTCTGAACAGAAATCTTTTCATGTCACCACAAGATATAACTCAAGTGTGCATATAAAGGTTTTGTTGCAATAAATATAAACTTGGAATTCTCCTGTGAATCTGTCAAATGTAGTCTATCCCTGAAAATTTCATCCAATGCTGATTAGATGTCTGTACATAATAACATATCAACTGATAATAAAAACAAACAATTAAAAAAGTTAAACTAATATAATTGTTTAAAGTTTTCCTTTTCCATTTATATTAGTTGTATGTCTATCAAAAAATTTAATGAATGTAGGCCTAATTGTATTATTTTGTTTTACTTATAACTTTTCTCCAAAAATAATTGAGTTATAGTGTAAGTAAGATCAATCTGGCTGCGTAGAGTTGACTAAATTAAGTTACATATATAAAAGTTTAAATTTGGTTAAGAAAATAAAACTATAATAAATACGCTGTGAAATTACGCTGAAGATGTACAACAAAAAACACGATTTTATTCTAAAAACAACACATTTTATGTGTGAAAAATATTCACTTTTTTACTAAATTATCCATGCTGAATATGTTTAACTTTAAAAACAACGCATTTAGATTTTAAAATTAGTTTCATCAACCTTTTAACCTCTAATGTAAAAGGTTTTGCGAATCCAATCATTTCCTTAGGAACATTTTAATCAAGGTCACGATATTCAAGAATAAGGCCATTAAAAACCTCTACAATGTACGGTATATCCTATACATTGGTATACATTATGGAGTTAAAATGTTGATTTTTTATATTGTATAATTGTTTATAACAAATACTGCAAACAAAATGGCCTAATTATAAAAGTTAGTTTCTAATCGAATCTTAATTGGAGAACTGAATTTCCTGGACGTAATGAACGAGTATGGGTATCCATCTAAACATTGAATACATTATTTAAAGTTTTAGACGAACAAAACCTTTACGTTAACAATTCTTTGGCGTTAGGTTACATCATACTATTCTAGAATGGCGCCCCTTGAAAAGAAACATCTAGCTGAATTATTTATCCTAGTCCGAGTCATAAATTAATGTGTATATTAAAGATCTATATTATCCCTCTAGGTTTTGAAATACCGATTGATATTTTATTAAAATTTCTAGATGTTCCATTTGAGGTTTATTTTGAATAATCTGTTCTTTGAACAGCCCAATAACCACTACACTTGGGAAAAAAATCAATTAAGTTTAACATTACTCGTGCACGAGGGGAGGGTTAATAAGTACTTCATTTTAGCATAGAATAAACCAGTTAGGAGTAATTAGGAATATTGTAAATTAAATATTTCATATAAGTAGGCCTAAATAAAGTATATATAACTGTATATCTGATAAATGATAACTTAGGTATTACAGAGGAGGGTAAAGTATGTAGAAAACGTAAGAAGGGTGGAGGAGGGAATAAGAGCGACGTTCAATAACCCACCGCTGTGTTGTGGGCACGTGCTGGCCCAAGGCCCCCCACGTTGAGAAACACGGACGACCGTTAGTGCCTCTTCACAAAGTAACACAAACACCCAGGCACAATGCTGCATCCCTCGTAACACCAAAATATCACACAAATAATTATCCTACGTTACTAGGCAAAAACGATTTCAACCGTGTTTAGGCCTATTTTATAAAATTTGCATCTTAGTAATACAGGTCTTAAGTTAACTCGCATTTAAATCGTTTGTAACAACCAAGCGAACTATTATTTTCCAGTTAAAATACATTGTTTTATTGTGTTCTGATAGTCCTTTGAACATTCCAAATATTTAAAACCTGAAGACTGTAGCCTATATTGTATACATAAAATATTAAAAAAATGTTTTTCAAACCAATTTACAATATAGCCTAACGACTTTAAGTATACATTTAACTAGACGGAATAATTAAAATACTACATATCCGATTGCAATAAAACTGTTACTTATTATCTTATCGCGCTACCTAGGACGAGGAATAGACCAGCGAATGAAAAAAGTAAACATAGTTGAGAAAAATGCATTTAGTTTACTTTAACCTGTTTGTGCTGATTAGTTAACGATATCTTAGGCCTCTCGTATATTACACACTTGTTTAGGGCCCTTTCCTTATTTCATAATATATCTCTATGTCGTTATACTTGAACTATTAACAGTGCAAATCTGCTTTTACAACGATAAACTGCTCAGTTCTATCAGAAAATCGTCCAGTTTTCAACTATTCAAATGAGTTAGCGGTCCACTGAATAAGAGTTAAAATAGTTTTTGGTTCCCAGGAAAAATGTTCTAATTTGTGTAGCTCAATCGTTGAAAACATATAAAATCATCACGGGACTTTATACTCATCCTGTATATATAACAAGAAACACGAAGAGTTGAGATAACACACAACCAGATAAATTAAACTGCACACTTAGCATGTATAACCCAATGATTACAAAGTATAAAACCTAGATAGGCTATGATGGGCACTTACAAGCAATACAGCAGCTGAAGCCAACTCCGCCATCTTGGTGGGGTCGAAAGCGTAAAAAGCAGCATTTACACGGACAAAATTTTAATGCGCGCTTTTCAAATACAGTGTCGTTTGACCAACTTACGATGAAGTTAAAGTTTCGAAATTTTGCATGCAGACAAAACATTCGTGTTGGACAGTAATGGTGTCATTTAAAGTTGTAAAATAATTTTATTACTAATTTACCTTACAAGTTTAAGTTAAAACTTATATGTGGTTTTTAAATCGTGACATGAAAAAGTTGGTCTGTGAGAATTACTTTTATTTTTCGGGTAGAGAAGCTTTGTAAGCGACAAAGTTGTAAATAAGGACTTGAATTTAACTTATTTTGTCATAAATTTTCCGAAGTGTACTCTGGTCAGAAAGGCAGGTTGAAGACAATAATTGTAATTAAGCACGGCCGGGCCACTCGTCGCGTCAGACGGCACTACATTTTTATCTGTGCGATACCCACTGCTCCTCAGGCCGCTTCCTTTCATTGTAACCAAAACTATTATTACTGACTATTATTTAATTATTAAAAACTTAATTAAAACATTACTTCTGCTCAGAGTAGTCTACCTATTAACTGTTCATAATTTCAATACTTTCAAAACATATAAGACGTAATTTTCATTCTGTATACTTCATTTTATATAGTGCTTTTTATATTTGACACATTGACAACAGTTGTTACATAGTCTAAAACCTTAATAAGCCTCAGAAAACTTGAGTCAACTACGAATAATAAAAAAGACGCATTGCAAATTCAAAAACATTTAATGGAAAAAATAACATTGTTAAAAAAACGACAAAAATGTAAAAAAAACCAAAAAACAGCAACTTACATTTTACATTTACTGCCCTAAAAATGTTATAACTTTAGTTAAATTGTCGGAAACCTGAAAATGAATGAATGAATGAATATTTTATTGATTCTCATATTATGTATATTACATTATTGCACAAACAAAATCATAATTATTATATATATCTTCTAAACTAAGTTAAATAACAAAAGAAAAATAGCTCTATTTATATTATATTCTTATAAAACCAAATTGATTAAGTGTCCTGCACCTGACGAAGCCGACTGTGATCGGCGAAACAGCTGTAGTGATATACTATAATTAAGAATTGCTCTGACTACTAATATAAGGTATTTATCTAGATATATAGCTCTATTTACAAAACGATCATAATGTAAGGAAACAATTTAAACTACCTCGTTGTTTTAAAAACGTGTTTGAGGTAGTGAGTAAGTAAAACAATTTAAAAAAGAAAAACACACACGCACAAATTTATATATACAGTAGGGCCTATATATATATATATAGACAAAAAGGAAAAACAAACAAAAATACAGAAATTAGCTGATCGGCTTTCAGAAATATATTTAAAAATATATATTTTTAGTACATAAAAAAAAAACAAAAAAATTTCACTGCAGCTTTACAATTAGTTTCCAAAATCACAAATTAAATACATACGATTAAGGGCGCGAAATCGTCAAAAGCGCTCGGCAGTAGGATGACTCATGTTTGGCGCCGCCATCTTGGTGAAGATTCTCTCTAAAAGGTCGACTTCAACGATCGTCTCCCATAGCCTATCTAGGTTTTATACTATGTAATCATTGGTATAACCTGCTAAACGGAGCACATGTCTACAAAACCCTTATTTAACATGATCACTGTACGAGTAACATCACTAATACAACAATAATTAATTTAGAAGGTCGCAACGATTAATCATTACGTTCTAAGTGTTTATGGTGCTTCAAAGATCAAACAAACCATTTTTTAGACGTCATACGTGAATGCTACGTCTAATCATTGCAGATAGTAATTTTTATCTTGCTGAATAAAGTAAAGCTAGCCGGTGCGGCGGCAGGGATAGTAGACATAATATTAACGGTAAAGGCCTAAGTGTTTGAAATGGACATTTTTATGATTGCATTTGAGATCTGAAAATAGTAGACAGACGTTAACATGATTTATGTGTTGTTTGTTCAAATTAGTACGAATACTATTGGTTTTTAGATTGAAGTATAGGCTGTTTAATAATTGTTTTATGTTTCATAAAACCTAACAATATTATGTAATGCTTCGATGGCGGGTATGACAGCTGAAAAGTGTTTTGAATTCAAACACGTGACATTTAAATATGTTTTATAACCCTCTATGCCAAAATTATATAGGTCTACAATATAAATTAGAATGAAACTAAATATGTAATATGTCTTTCACAATAAATTTCAATTAGCCTATCTAAGAAAGAACAACTAAAGCTTTATTTCATTTCTGGCCAAATAAACAACGCTGAGTCACATATTTACAAAACTGATAGGCTAAATGTAGACAATGTAGTACTAGACATTAATCCAATGTCCAATATGACAATGTAAGGGTTCAAGTCCCTTAAGCGAGAAAACTCGATATCTTAATTTTACAGAGACTGTATGTTTGGTCGTTTTATGAGTAGGCAAATAATCTTTGTCCGAGAAATCAAAACTTTTGGGAACTAAGTATTAACAAGTCCGGACATTATACATCTCAAATGTGTTCTACGTTGGTATATAATATTAAAATTATATTCATTTAGCATAAGATATTGTATTTTACTTATTCGATATGTCTGTTCGTAATAAATTCCACAGCCTTCTAGATTTTTAATTTTATCACGAAGATATTGTAGGCCTATACATGTTTTTGCTATAGCCTACTCAGTAAGTTTAGAAATGAAAACAAATTGATTAAACCATTTTTAAGATCCCACCTCAATTGAGTTTGATACTATTGAATAGTTTAGAAAAATTCCAATAAACAATTATACTCTGTCTAGTTCAGGTTGGCCGATGGACCCGGGACTACCTTATAGGTGTCCTCCTACGAGCGCCCTGTCCAACGAGCGCCATGTCCATCTAGCGCCCACTCTCGGATTGACGAGGGTCAGAGAGGGGTTGACAGGTCTAGGAGCTTTCCAACGAGCGCCGCATTTCTGTGTCACTCCCTTCGACCACCTGTACTTCTTGTAGTATTTACTTTTGACTTAAATATGAATCCCCTCAAATCAGCTACAAATGTTATAAAACCCTAAATTAAACGTAATATAAGCATGCGTATACCATGTGCGATGATTCGTGACAGGCCCACCTTGATTTAGAGGTGCCTTTGATTATAAGTGGGCACGCAATCCTGGCTGGCGCTAACAATGAACCTTTTCGCACTTTTCTTCCACTAATAGAATATTTAAGAGGTATTAAAGTTGACATTTTCTTTAAACTATTCAAGTTATATTTCGAAATATTAAATCCGCTTTTGAGGGGGGATGCGGAATACTACCGCCCGGAAAACTACCCCCTAGGTGAAACGTGACGTCACGAAATCTGCCAACTAACCAATATGGGAGCCGTGTCCGCGACTGGAATACTACCCCCCCTAGCAAAAGCGGGTCGCCGGAATACTACCCCCCGGAAAACTACCCCCCCCAAACAGGTTCCTACAATTATACTGTTATCGGCAACATACTGTGACTAAACAGTTTATGTTAGTCCTCTAGTTTTTTTTTATTCTAATTATATCGAAACTTAAGTGTGCGTGACTGGAAAACTGCCCCCCTGATCTCTGACGTCAAAATGACGTAATAACCTGCTTGGGGGGGTAGTTTTTCGGGGGGTAGTATTCCGGCGACCCTTTTGAGGGACATGACCTAATACTGGCATATTAAATTGTTTATGCACGTGCTTATAACACGTATGGCACTGCTTACAAAAATTACCGTTTAATTTAGGACAGAATTGAGGTGTTTCATATTTAGGTATCTACAACTTACTAGAAGCAGTGATTCAGTAAATAGCACCTGGTAAAATACCAAATAAAAGATTTGGGAGGTATTTTGTTTAAGAATATTTTTGGAAATAATTTGTTATATTTTATCATTTTTTTAGTTCTAGTTTTACAAATCCGACAACGGCTATTGAAATAACGTTACTGTAATATTATAAACTATATATCGTTGCGATTATCTATAAGAAAGGTTTTAAATACAAGCATATGGGTCATATTTAAGGAATGTTTTTCGATGTCACTGATCGTGTCAATTCATCGATCAGTAAATAAATACTAACAAGTACAGGTGGTCGAAGGGGGTGACACAGAAATGCGGCGCTCGTTGGAAAGCTCCTAGACCTGTCAACCCCTCTCTGACCCTCGTCAACCCGAGAGTGGGCGCTAGATGGACATGGCGCTCGTAGGACAGGGCGCTCATAGGAGGCAACCCCTGAGGCCACCCTTATAATACCTCGCCTCTGTCCGCTGCCTAGGCGATGAGTCATCTACTGGCTGTGTTTTTACAATGGTACATTTTCTTAACAGAATAATAATTTAATATTTTTAAAAGTATATTTGAAATCTACTAAAAAGTTACGAAAAATGATACCAAACTCGACCTAGGTATTAGAACATTTAATACGAACTTTATTAAGAATTGTTTACATTGTGACTGCGACTTTTTATTTAGACAATTTAGAAGGCAAGTTTTAAGCTGTAATGAATATTAAAAGCTTTACTTAGGGACTGTTTGGGTAAAAGTAAATTGACCGTAGAATTTATAATAATAGTAATTATATCTTTTTACTGAGATATAATGTATTTAATACAAATTACGATCGGAGAAAAAGTTATATACACAATATGCTATATACAATGCAATATAATACTATACAATACAAATAATATACAACAATATTATACAATAGTTTATTAACTATTAAACCTACAGCGGTCTGAAATTGCTCTTTCAGAAATAGTGTGAGTCAACCAGAATTGTTACCGCAGATTTGTTCGTTTATAAACATTGTCATAATCAGATTAAATGTTCTAATACCTAGGTCGAGTTTGGTACCATTTTTCATAACTTTTTTAGTAGATTTCAAATAAACTTTTAATAAACGGTATCAGGAAACTGACACATACTTTCTCCCGCATTATAGAAACTTAATAAAAAAATACTATTACCAATTTATTGTGATTTTTTTTATTTTTAACAGTCATTTTCCCATAAAAATCCATAAAATAAAGGAAAAATCAACTTTTCTCAAAAACGGCTCGAACGATTTTGATTAAAATTTTACAGTTTATAGTACTTTAGGTCCCTAATAAACTATAAAATTTTAATCAAAATCGTTAGAGCCGTTTTTGAGAAAAGTTAATTTTTCCGTTATTTTATGGGTTTTTATGGGAAAATTACCCTTAAAAATAAAAAATTCACAAAAATGAAAAAAACGCCTGGAGATACCGTGGATTAGTACCTCCATACCAAATTTCATCAAAATCGGACGACTGGTTTAGGCTCTAGGTCTGATAACATCCACACAGACACACACACAGACATCACTCCGAAAACCACTTTTTTAGGTTCAGGGGGACCCAAAACGGATATTTCCACCAAAAACTCAAACTCGAAAATTTTGACGAATACAATACTTTCTCCATATACTATGGTATAGGGGGAGAAAGTAAAAATGTTAAATTATTATTCTGTTAAGAAAGTGTACCATTGTATAAACACAGCCAGTATCTGACTCATCGCCTAAGCAGCGGACAGCGGCGAGGGATTATAGGGGTGGCCTCAGGTAGTCCCGGGTCCATCGGCCAACCTGAACTAGACAGAGTATAATTATGCCATATAATAGAAGTTTATTTATTGGTTTTCAGATTACGTTAACATTTAATTACATTAAATTAAGTTACAATAAATTTGAATTTAAAAAATCCCTTAATTAACATTAATTATATCTGGAAAGATTAGTGCTCACAGAGGACGTAGGACTTGTGTGAGTAGCTCAAAATAACAAACAATTTAATAAAATAAAAGTTAAATAAAAATAAGATCCAATTAGTGATTATACGATTCGAAATAGAAGTTGTACTTTGGTTTTGACATTAGGAAAACCCCTAAACCGGTTCGATTAGGACCAAAATCAAGTTTTGGGAATGTTTAACATTTTTAACATAAATTGGTTTGGTTGTTTTTAAGTACATTTAAATGCAGTTTTATATTTTAAAAAGACTTGCGCAGTAACGTACCAATTATGTTCATTTATTACTCTTTAACAGTTGCATTAATTTCAATGAAACCTTATAATTTATTGATAAAAATAAGATAGCTTTAGTAAAATATAATTTTAGCAGGAATGGGCTTAATGTTTTTACAGGAATATTCACTTAAAAATATTAAAAATTGCATAGTTTTAATCGATTACAATTTGATTACCTAACAATTGTTAAATGTATTCCAATTTGACTTAAATGCAGATCGCAGGGTTTTTTGTACATTCTCTTAACAAATTTGAAATCAGTTTCTTCGGTCTGGTATAATTTTGTGAAGAATAAGTTCAGCAGCTACAAGTTACATTATTTTATAAAGTACAGTAACTACTAAATATTTTCTATTTCCATTGTACATATTATTTGTATGTAGGTTTTTAGTGTTCGCTTCAAACTAATTCGTAGCATATTATATCTTCTTGATGAGATCATGTTCAGGTATTGAAGATGTAAATAGTGTTGGTATAAGATTAGAGGAACTGTGGTGGGCTAGGCTTGTTAACACCGTCATCAAACCACCTAGCCTCTCGTCAACCCACTTCTTATCTACCGCCGCAATCTCGGACTTCCCAAATAATGTTGTTCATTTAAGTGAGCATTATCTGCCGTTCATATCCTGTAGGCTAATTAATTAACACTATTTAAGTGACCTACGTTATTGTTGATGTTTTAAAAAGAAATGGCGTTTTAGTTTGCCAAAATAAATTATTGGCTAACATATTTGTATATTATTTATTTACTAAAAATTAATTCAAAAAAGCATTGCTGTCCAGGGACAGGACCAGTGGGGCCCGGTGCAAACTTTTACTTCAAGGCCCCTAAATTTGGCACCCATCTTTCAACCCCCCCCCCCTCCCACTCACTATAATTAGGAGTATAATATCACGTAAACGCAATATGATACGTAGATAACAAGAGAAAACATGATATAATATTAATTATACTTACGGTAACTACAATTAGAAAATAAAATAGGTCATTATTAAATGAAAACAAACTTACCACCAGGGAATGTTTCCAGATTAATATTTTTTTTTGTGCCTACATACTATATTATAATGCCTCCAGAACTGTTGTATATACTATATAATGTCCGTCTACTATATACCTATATAACTACTTTATAATACACTATATACCTTCATGTCCGTCTACAGTCCTTTTATGTCCTTATTTGATGAGACGAAAAAAAGTTTGTAGAATCATCAAGGTACTGGTATGTAAATCTTAAATAGTATTACAGTTTTCCCAAAATAACTGTTTTAATTAAAAAAAGTTATATACACTTGAGAAACGAGAATTTCTAAATTTTTTAGTGTTCTGTACAATAAGAAGAACCCGTTGAAGGCTACAGGACACTCGTTTGTCTGTATGCCTGCCATAGCCGATTTTCTCTGGTAGGCCTACGGTAAAAGTTATCACAATCCAATTTGACATTGTTATGAAACTACCTTAAAGTTCGGGAATCCAAAATTTGTAGATACTTAAATTAAGGATATAAAAATTTGTTTTAAATAAGTTGGTTGTAAGTCGTACTCCTGAAAAAGTATCTAAAAACTCCATCCTACTTATTTATTGCGCAAGTACTTCATATAAAATTTCGAGAAACACTCGTGGTTGGCCTATTCATATATTTTACAGAAAAACTATAGCGAATCCTCAATTTTCTGAAAGAGTAATAAAATATATGTTTTTAATTCATGCAGTGATACTGTGCTTGGGAAGCACGTTCCCATAACTAATATATATAATTTATTCCTCCCTGGTTATTGACATTTGTTAGATGGTTGATTATTATGACATAATAATTAAGTATTATTGTGACAATGTATATATTAAGTATATAACATGTTAATATGTTCTCCTCGAATTATAACTAATAATGTTTTAAAAAGTCCCATCTTCCTTCAAATTTTGATTTTGAAAAGGTACAGCTAAATTTTTGGAAAAAATCTGTGTTGTTAAAGATACTCATATACTTTATAGGAAAACCATTACGGAGCCAAAGGTTTATAAAAAGGCGATGGAAAATATGTGTTTTATTCAACGGTTTGGAAGGCGTCACTTCACTGGCCTCCGCCATTAATGTATTGTTTATTCCTGTAGTGGTTATTGTTATTGGTTAGATTGTTAATTCCCAATAACAACTTCCTGAGTACCGTATATGAGGTGTTGATGCTTAAACATTACACTGTTAAAATATCACTGAAGATGTCAGTGTTGTTGAAACCGCTTTTGATCATTAAACGTTCGTCTGTTAGCGTTATCATTCGTAAAATATTTACTTTAAATTATAACTTAGTAAATAGTCATAGTTTGTTTAATACATTGATAGGTTCGATCTTTGTGAATGACAAGTAGGAAGTCCAAGGCAAGCAGGTAGTGATTGTTGTGAATGGAAGCATGACAGGTGCGGCTCATGTAAAGGTGCCAGCCTGTTAGCACCTCTATGCAGCAACCTACGCACATCCAAGGTGGTCAAACCAAGCACTCAATCTCTTGCCAATTTTATGGTTTATCTATCTGACTATATTTGGAGCTAACAACTTCATTCCAAGTTTACAATGCCACAATCTGCTACTGTACAGACGTTTGTACTATGTAGCAAATATTTGGCTCAAACTATTGTTTTTAAAATTAGTTTTTTCAAAGCAAAAACAATTGATCCAGCAATGCAGCTGTCGATGGTATCGGAATTGTTTAGGAGACATACATGCAATCTATCTTATAAACCATTGCATGGCTAGACCAAATAATATGGATATTCAACTAAACAATCCATCTACTTCCCCTAGTAGGCCTACATATTCCAAATAAATACATTCTGATTCGCAATTAATTATTTTACTTCTACGGTTATTTTTTAAATCTGGGAAGCTATCAGGGAATGAATTGTTTGTTCTATGTAGCCGTAATTAGTAAAATTAAGTTTTTTTAAATGAACACAATTTCGACCCAACGTAGACAAAATTGTATGCATACACGGGTCTAAAAATCGTAAGTTTTCAAAATTTGTTTGACAGGGCAAAAGATGAGACTCATATCGATGTTCAAGATGTTTTTTGGAGGGGGAGGGATAAATTCAGTATTGTGTACATAATTAGAAATTAGTTAGGCCCTATATATGTTCAGAAAACGTTTCTATTTTTATAATAAATTTATGAAATTAAAGCCGCTACATGTATAAAACTGATTTTAAGTAAAAACCATTTGTATTGGGTAGTTTTTTATATGGGCTGTCTACAAGGGGTGATACTGGGTTTTCTTATTATTTTACTTTAAAACCCGCACATTTCGGATACAAAAGTTTTCATAGTAGCCTATTATCCTTTGCCTGGGTATTAATTACTATAAATTATGGAATTTTAATACAATATTTGGGCTTGTAATTGAGCTCAGGATCCACTAATAGTGAAAAATTTAAATAACATGTTAAAATTCCTGGCGAATACCACACGTATGGCCACCTAATCAAACATTCTGTTCTGTACGGATCGGCTTCGTGTAGGTCTAGTTTTATACCCAAAAATATTGTTTTAGTCAAGAGACATCAGACAATTCAAGAATATATGATCAGAATAGAGGTTTGCAGGTTTTGTAACATAATCTGTACAGGAAAATAATTAGCAGTTTCAAGAAATATGGTTAGGGCATACTGAGCATACATTATATTCTATGGTAATTTAAAAATATCGAAACTACAAAGTCTTGTAGGTGTTTTAAAAAACATACACAAGTCACAAGATTACTACCCAGTTGTATATATTTTACCAAGCTACATTTTTCCATCATAAACCGTAAACATTACATTTTCCTCTTGATATTTTTGACTGACCTCGCCCAATATTTGTCCTACCTCCATATCCAATCGTTTCGGACAGCCCGTTCAGTTAATTTCACGGTTTACTTTGGATATCCAACCATGGTACAGATCAAACACTGCAACTACACAAAACCAACAAACTGGCAATGTTTGCAGATTGCTAAACCAACTTTAGTTATGATTCTGTACACAACCGTAAAGCTGGACATGTTATAACAAACATCAAGAATATACTGCACTAGATGGTGTCCATTAATTAGGTCTCTTCTACCGGTTATTTGTACTTTGTAACGTATGTTTTACTTTTAGCTCGTTCCATTACTTGATTAAATTTTAGCGAAACGTCTAAACATACACAGATACACGATAATAACTGTATAGATAGAGTTATAGATCTGGAAATAAAAAATACTCGAGGCGGAATACTCTATGTTGATAACAAACTACTTGGGTTCTATCTATATAGCTAGCTTACATTGAAACACGACTCTTCGCTTTATATAATAGCCCACAGTCAATGAAGGTAAAAAATACGCTTTGTCGCAACTAATTAGGGGAAAGCTGAATTTTTGCAGGATGTTAGTATACAAATTATACACTAAAAATACACAAAGTCCTGATTCCCACCCCTTTTTCTTTCCCCCCATCCCCTCCACAACCTTGCAAGAGCAGTACTTTAGTTAAATCAATTACTACATATCAATTGATATGTAGTCATTGGTTAAATGCTTTCAGCTCGAAACTAATTACGTTATCGGGGTGTTAATTTTTTTACTCCTAACAATATTATGAAAAAATTATGTTATAAATACTTTTTATGTAGATAGCTTAGTTTCGCCACAATACTTAAACATATATACACAAAACTGTCTCTGCAATAAACAAAAAGTAACTTCAACTAATTATACCTTTTTATCCTTCCGTCATGGGATGAAATGATTTCAACAAAACATATAGATCATTTAATTGACTTTAAAATGATGGGTTTAATAAAGCTTATCGTTAAAACGATGGCTTCATAGAGAGCGATGAAGCTGTAGTGGACACCGCGCCGCCGGTCCTAGCAGCGCCGTCGTTGCGCTGAGGTGTACCGCTGCAAATACTCGTATTCGTGATCTTGAATAGCCATTCAGTTGGAGTGGAACAACAATATATTAACTTTCGCTTTAAGTTTTCATTACCAAAATACAGTTTTTAGTACACTTTTATCACAAATAATTAATCTATCTTCTTTATTTAGTCTTAGGCCTATACCATTTCTCAAACCCACGAAATTTGTTACGTTTTTTACAAAAGAGTCAGTGTTTCCTACAAGTGGTTTAGTTCTGTGTAGAAGGTACTTACATAATCCGCTACATCACTCAATCGGTAAAGCGACAACACGACGGTGCAATAAAACTGCCAAGGGTCATCGGTTTACCTGGTTTGCAGGGCTACGACAACACGACGGTGGTGCAGCTGCGAGTGGGCTCCGTCGTGCAGTCGTAGTCTGCACGGCTTGACCGGGGTAAATCTTGATGAGGGTTTGACAGCCAGTGGTGATAATATTTAGCCCGTACCCCTGCGTACTCAGCAAATTTACAGTGCATATACATGAAAAATACATGCAATGTTCTCATGCAAAATACTGTGACTAAACAGTTTAGGTAAGTCCTTTAGTTTTTTTTAATTCTAATTATATAAAGTGATAATACGACGAAATATTATAATTATACAAATATTATAATCATACTGTTATCGGCAAAATATGTGAAGTGACTTTAAAGGTGTAAATATTGTCTAGCTATGAACTCAGTTCTGGTATGGATAAAGTTTTCTTCAAGACAGCCTCGCAGGAAGACGCGGAGGGATTAGGGGCTGGGACCTCGCGCAGACTACGTCTATACGACTGAGTCGCTAATGAGATTCGGCAACGTCGTGCTGTCGTAGCCCTGCAGATATATTTATTGCCCCCCAAGGGTTCCAGGTCGCATTCAGTCGTGTTGTCATACAACCCACTCAATCACTCAAAATCACTAATAACTAAAAATTAGGCATGATAGAAAACTTTAGGCCTTGAAATAAGATATTACGTTAATGAATATTAAGAGATCTAGAGATGGGAAGATTATAAAAACATCTTCAACATTTTCACTTAGTTTTTCATAAGTTAGTTGTTTTAGATTCTCAATTTTTTTATATTTTAGTTGAGCTAATGAGTTTACTTGTTTGGATTCAGGTTCCACTGCTTCGTTTAATTTATTGTTGATGCTCATTTCAAAATATAAATTTAGGTGAAGTGAAATTTTCTAAACAGTTCATAATTTAAATATGCGGTATTAAAGTTTTCAAGACGATGGATTCCTATGCGATCAGTAAGAGTAAGAAGACTTTTACTTGTTGTTTTGCATTGAAAAGGCGGGGGGGGGGGGGGGGGGCTTTAAGGAACAAACCTGTTGCACTTAATAAAAGTGCTAGATGATTGGTATGCTTGGCTAGTTTTAAAAGGAGTTTTTCCAAAAGACACATTTTTAGATTATTTGACGGGTCCAAACCGTGAATCTATTCTCTGTTTGAAACTATTATTTAGTAATGATGGATGATAAATTTTGATATTAGTGATTATTTGGACTTTTGTTGTCATTTATTTGCAACTGCAGCTATCTATAAAATGCACACGCCGTTCCTTCTACTAAATAATATAAACCGAGGAAAGTTTTGTTTTTAAGACGAAAAGCACAAAGCCGTACCTGGTCTAAAAATCAACTTTAAATATTAATACTACACGTACATTCATAGCCTACACCCGGATTCGAACAGAATACCGCAGCTTCGGATTCAAATACTCTAACCTCTAACCCAACACAGTTGCGTAAGTTCGAGCCTAGTGAATAGCGTCGGTTTACTTGTAATATACCCTGCTCTTCATTAGTCGAACTGACATAAAGTAAAGACGTTATAGAAGAAAAGTATAACGGATTTGAGTACTATAACAAGCAAGCTGTTTGCTACATTGAACGACTACTTTACAGGAAATAGTTGACTATCACTTTCTTACTGCAGACTTGGCACCTAGTTGTAGTTAAAGGTCGTGATTGTTAAAGGTCGTAGTTGTACAAAGGTTAGTAACAGATTTTGGTACATTACTTTTAGCAAGGCAGTGGGCTTTTTGGGAATATGACTTTTCCATATTGCTATACTATCCATGTGCATAGTGTTTATCTCTCGAAGAACACTCAGGATATAACTATTGGTAAACTGCCTCTAAAGCTATTGTTGGTCTCAAGAATGTTTTAATTACAACATTTTTCAAACGAAAATTAAAATCTTGCGCTTGAGGAATCTTCAAAAGGATTTGCAAACTTCTTATGTGAATTTTTAAAAGAAATCCAACTAGAGAAGCACTCTGTCGAGATTTCAGTACATTTAAAAACATACATTTGTGCTGAACTATTCCTTCTCCTTCGTATGCACACTTTAAAGTGTCTCTGAATTTGTGAAACTTATTTATCATACGTCATCAAATGTTCAACTTCAACCAGTTGAATCTTAGTTTTCATCTAATCTTTGTACTATCTAAATCTATCATCTAATAAAATCGCATCTGTCTGTCTGTTGGCAGCGGCATCAACTGTGAACGGCTGAACGAATGAAGCTGGGGTTGGAGCCTTTAGACGCAGTATTTCTTGTGGAAGGTTTTAGGAGAAATCCGCATTCTAAAAGTTCATTCGTTCAAAAGTTGTGAAGTCATTAGTTACCAAAGACGAATATTTCACCCTCTTTGGGCACGTTTCTGCTTATAACTTTTGACTGGTAGCAACTATATTCAATGAGCCGATTCTGTAGGTTGCATAGATTAGGAGCTGCAACAAAAAAGTGTGCGTTTTTCTTAATCTTTTGGGTTCACCCTCATTTAACTGTTTTCAACTGTAGGTTTTAGAAAAAATCAGAGACCACCTTGTCGGATGAAAATGTAATTCTCTGCCACTTTCATATTTGTGAAGTTTCTTTCTCCGACGCAATCTAAGTGGTCAAAAATGTTAAAACGTTTGATAGTTTTGCTTTAAGGTATTTTCGGCCGCCATTCACGGGTACTGTTTGCGGGTAGTACACAATATGTTACAGCAAGTACATAATATAACAAAAGACTCAAAATAAGGGATAAAGAGATTATTACAACCACAATGTGCATACAGTTTTATTTTAGGCCTATATTGTAATCAAAAAATACTCCCGCCTTCGCCAACAAGCTAGGCAACGAGGAAAATAACATTTTTTAATTTGTTATTTTTATTAAATATACTTTTGTATGATTAATTTTGTTTTTTGTTTATACTTTTATAATTATCTGTTCTAACTACAGTCAATTTTGACTTACCAGAGTTATATCGTCTATATACGATCTTATATTTTTATATTATTTCTAAAACATACCAATACACTGAGTGTAAATTTATGTGAAATATTCTTGCTCCCATTTCGAATTCCGTACCACGCTCAATTGGCTTAAAAATTTGCAGTAATACTTTCTCCGTTCTGTTTAATTTAAATGTTTGTTCCACTATTATTTGTGTATTTGCAATAAATTATAATTAAACAATACCACTACAGAGTAAAAACTAATTTGTATTGTTTATTTAACATCGTATTGTTTTTGATGATACCATTAACCCCTAAACCCCAGGGCAATGCGTAAGGAGGGTGAGAGGGGGTGTATTATACCCCTAGTACTGCAACATCTGTAATCCGTTCTTTAGGCTGGTCTATTACTTGTACAGATTTAAAATCAATTAAAGTTCATTGTTAGGGCTGGCAACAGTTATGTTAAGCCACGTGTATGTTGTTTACACTACCCAAGCATGTGGTGTTCCCACGTAGATTTCTTCTTGCGTCCAAATTAAACTGACAAATGCTTTACTTATTGAAATTCTATAATTAATTGTAAAAGCATTTAATACAACCTGCGTTATTTAATACTAGTATTATAACTTTTTTGGAGTAAGTTAAACATAAGTGTTGCCTTGTGTTCATTTATACATCAGTAAGAAGGTTTTTAAAGAAATATATTCAGGTATAGGAGGCCAGAAGTGTAGTATGTAGGTATAGGAGGCCACCAGTATAGTATGTAGGTATAAGAGTCCTCCAGTGCAGTATGTAGCGAGCAAAGTGATCAGTTTAGACCCTTCGTTTCAACTGGAATGCCAATATTTCGTACTTAAAGAATTTCAATGCCTCAAAACGTATATTTTGATCCGTGTAGTCATGTTTGAAGAATTTGAAATGTAAGCAATATATGTCAAAAGTTACAAACTTTAAAGTTTTCAAAAGTAAACATTTTGCACCATTAAACGTGTAAAATTTTAGTTTTAGAATTTTAGTTTACTATAATTGAACGGTTCCATTCTCAAAACTAAAAATTTTACAGTGCAAATTAATAATATACTTTTTTAAATAATGAGCATCTTGGGGGGCCCTTTCACAAGTTCTCAACGTAATAGCTGTAAAATTTCTTGGAAATTAAAATTCAAAAATGCAAATTTAAGTGGAGTGGAATATCAAATTAAGAAATTTCAAAGCTAGACATTTTCTTGTAGGTATTTAAAATTGTCATATCTCCTATCATTTTAAAATTTCTGTCAAAAATCAGATTATTGGTTTAGCTGCCAAGGTTTATAGCATTATTTGTAATAAACCTTTAAAACGATTATTATTGTAGGCGATGATGACTGCTCATGTTTTTCACCTTTAACAAAAAACTCGTTGATTATTACTGGGGCTCGAATTAAAATGCGTATTAAAAAGTATTGAAGTCGTGCGATAATTTTTGTGTGTCTGTCTGTCTGTTAAGACGATATATATGCACTCACAGAAGTCGTAGAAAACTTCTGGTGGTGCCAAAATCTTCGTAATTTTATTGCAGAGACTTAAAAACCTTTTCAGCTTTCTAGCGTGAAATATTGGGATACAATTTTGAAAATACAGTGTGGGGTATCGTTTTATATGTTTTTGGGCACGGGAAACCCGATTTTGATAGTTAAAAAGTCGTAGCTTGTCGGGGTCACATTTTTGGAGTCAATATTTTTAAAATACAGTGTGGAGTATTGTTTTATATGTTTTTGGTTAGGGGAAACTGATTTTTACAGTTAAAGAGTCGATGCACGTCGGGATAACGTTTTTGGGTGACAATTTTAAAATTACAGTGTGGGGTATCGTTTTATATGTTTTTGGGTACGGGAAACCCAATTTTGACAGTTATTTAAAAAACACGAGTCGAAGTGTCGAGAAAGTGTTCCATATTTTCATCTTGTTTACTGATTACATTTGAAATTTCTTCAAAAGCCCTCCGTGCTGCACGTGTGGTCTGTTATAACATGAATATTGTCATGTTTTCTCGCTTTTTCATTTAAGAATTATGTTTGTTAAGACAAAATAATGTTGACGAATTTAATAAAGCCTATAGTTTTCATTTCTACAAAATAGAAGTGAACACATTTTTAGGCTTTGAAAATGCACTCAAACAAACTTAGAGAGGAATCGTTGTGCAGTTTCACAACAGATTAAATAAATATCTTATGTAACACGTCCTTGCAAAAGTAGTTATTGAATATTTATTTTTATTTTGTGTCTGTTTTACTTTTTGAAAGTTGTGTTCATTCTTCATTTATATTATAATTGTTCACGTATTATCAAATGTGTTAAAGGTTTGTTATACTTTTATGCCATGCCTGGCAATTTAAAATTTTATGTGCTGCCCTATTTGTTTAAGCAACTTATTGGTTTTGTTTTAGTAGTCTATAATGGGCCTGTCTTTAAATATACGTTTTATTAGATTTGGGTAGGCCTATAAGACTGAAATTTTAGTGTTTGGTGTGATGCCTTCAAAAAACATAATGTGGGCCGATTGATTTTTTTTAGTAGTCTAAATAAAAATGCAATATTTAAATTTTGTATTAATTTAAGAAGTATTTAATCACACTAGTTTTGTTTCTTTTGTAAGTAAGAGACAAGTTATAGTCGCTATTTAAATAATTATTATGTTTGTCAGCAGAAGAAGAAAATAAGTAAAATGTAATGTTTTAATTTTATAAATTTTGAATGAATTGTTTTTTATTATTGAAGTTCGTTGAAAAAGACGACACGTGATAATAACTTTGCCTATACAAATGCAATCAAAGAGGACA
>JAGFPH010000152.1:679313-695804 GCA_018207615.1 Philaenus spumarius
AAATAATAGGCTAATAAGTCACTGGCCTTGTAGCATACTGTTAAACGAGTTCATTAAAGTATGGAATATTTAAATTGCAATTACATTGTAATATAATAAGTAATAGCGCAAATATGATAATTTTAAACATGAACAGTTAAAACAAATTATAATGAGTCTCTTTATACCAAGCTAGTTTTAATTAAATTAATTTCGCATTATAATCCATAATCTATCTGATTAAATCTTCCCCAACAATACTCAAAGAAATACAATGTAATTAATACTAAGTAACAATATCTTAATAGTTCAACAATAATACTTATACAAAACAATTTTAAAAACAATATTTTAGGACAGAGTTTGTGGCTTGTAAATAAATAAATCATATGAATATATTTAAACACACCTGTTTACCTTTAAACAAATTTATTCCTTGTAATATATTTTGCGTTTTAAAAAACTAACTGTTTTGTTAAACATAGAATGACCTAATATGATTTGTAATTATAATTTTTTTAGGTATTGATGTTATTGAAGAAAAGTTTTTTTAGCAAGGCTAAATTAATAATAAAGTGAGACGACAACTCAGAATAGGTAAAAAGCAACTATTTCTAGAGTTCAACTACATAATAATAATTTTGGTGTCATCGAAATTCCAAAATATTTCCCAAAGAAGCCATTTTCTCACTAAAAGCTTATAAAGCCTATTAACAAAAGTTAATTTATTCATTTCAACGACACTAAATTTACTAAAATCTTTCCAGTAGAAGTTAAACAAAGCCGTTTCATAACCATATTTATTCGATAAAACACCATAAATTATATTCTGTAAAACACTTTTTTGCTTGTAACTATTAGCAAACTATTGTATATTATTAGCTCATAACAGTTTATGTTGAACAAATATTGTTCTGCTGTTTTTTTTTTTATTTATTTTTTTTTATTTTAAAGAAATACAGTTTAATAATTGTTTTAATTTAAGGCCTAGACCAGTGTGAAATATTTTGAAAATAGACGCTTGAAATTATATTAAAACATTATAGCCTACCCAACCTGTATTAAGGTACAAAATATCCATCTTTTCTAAATTAAATCCTTAAAAGAGTTGGTTCCTTTACTTTAAGATGGTTTTTAATGACTTAACACTAAATTTTGCGGGTGAATTGAGCTCGAGAGTTGGTGTGCAAAGCAGGTAGTGGTGTTTCCTAAAAGAATTATAAAGTTAAATAAATCTAGGTTTAAGCATTTGTAGAATATTGTGAAACATTAAAATAAGATAAATGGAATAGAAACGTTACTTTTCTGTCAAATAATATTCTTTAAATATAATTTACACGTAATTTGTATGTTTCGCACAATTGTTTCATCTAATATATACCTTCACCATTACAATTTGTTACATTTGATTCAATTAACCAAAACGTTACCCTTTTAAATTGACTTACAAGCTCTTTGTTAATAACACGAGGAGTGTAAAGCTAGGATTGAAAATGAATTCGTGAGTAAATAAAAAATGTTGACGGTCCTTGGGGGGTTCCTTACGACTCAGAAATTGACCGTCGGTTGTTAATGAAGAAGAGAAAGGGGAAACTTCGTGGGAAGAGATCCGTATAACGCACCAGTAATTAATTCATCAGATGTCGAACAGATTGGCGTAACCCCCAAGGGATTCCGTTCTCACAAAGGACGCGAGTCGTAAAGCCGTTATCCAGTCGTATTATTGAAAGCTCGTGGCACGGCAACCAATAGTTTGTAAACAGCTGATTTAATAAAGTACAATATTAAAACCAGAACGAACAGTATTTAGAGAGGTCCGATTACAGACAAGTCGGGAATTAACAAACTAACGACAAATAAGAAAGCAGACTGACTTGTTTATAAAGGGAATGGTTTGTTGATTAGTTCTATAATTTGATGATTAGTTGTCCTTCAGTATCATCACTGTCTGGAGATTATAATTTTGATTTAGAAATCTATGAAAGGGCAGACAAATATTTTACTATACAAAATATGTTAACGGGGTGATTTTTGTTTCATCAAACAAAAAAGTTTGTCTACTGATATGAGAAAAAGAAAAAATATTAGACTACTTAGAAGAAAATTTTAATAAAATTTTAGGTAAAATAAACATTTTACCTTAGTTATAAATGAAAAAATACATATGGATACAATACATATCATTTAACAGGTATTTCTGCCTATAACCAATTTTGTGTATGGACGAAAGGATAAAATCTCTAACATCACAAGGCTGAAATCGAAATTAATGAAAGAGGGTTTCCATACGATTTGTACTGCTATAACTACAGTTTAAGAGAATGTGGACGGGGGAGAGGGTGGGATTATAAATGTAAAATTAATAATCTGGTTTGCAAGCTTTCAATACCTTTTCATAGAACAATAAACAAATGCTTATTTATTCCAAATTATGCTTATCTTCCAAATTATGGAATAAACAATTATTTTAAGTACATTTTAGTAGTCTATATTAGACTTTATTTCAAAGCATCTCAAAAATTGTTTATAAAATTTGGAAGTTTTATAAAAATACAAATAAAATAACCAACCGTTTTTGTAGATTCATACAAAATTACATAAATATATATGTATATATAAATAATATTTTTTTAGTAAAGGTAAGTACGACTTTTTATTACAGACAATTTAAAATAGATACCTTTAAAGACATCAACATTTTTATTAGGGCCTACCTCTTTGCCTACTCGGATATTCCAAACCTGAAAGGTAACTCCAATACAGCCACAAGGAAACAAATGCCCTTTTCCTTAATTTATGACAGTTATCTATATTATTAATAGCCTACGCTACGTGGAAACTTTGCAATCGATAAGGCTTTTTTTGTTTTAAGATTAACCCCCACATATTATACATTAAAACACGCTGCTGTGTGTGCAGATGTGCAAACTGACTTTAGATTTTTAATTTAGGCAATAAACTCGAAAAAAGCGCGAAAAACTGCTTTGACTATTTGACTAAATTCAAAAACCCAGCTGTTTTGTTTGCTTTTCTATAAAAATTAAAGCCCAGCTGGTTATGTGGTTTTAAAAGGTAAATAACAATTCAACTTTTTTGTTTGTTTTTCTATAAAAATTATAGCCCAGCTGTTTAGTTTGGTTTTATTTATTTTATCGTGTAATTTTAATATAAATTTGAATTATATTAAATGAAATTTGTGAATGAATGAAATGAAATGAATTTATTTGACCCTTCTCTTATACATAATTTACATAATAAAATTTTAAACTTAAAATATACGCTTAATAATAAATAAACAACTATTCACAGCACAAAATATAATACATATAAAATAACTTATAAATTTATAACAACAAAAATAGGAATTACTAAAGGATCAAATCATCCCGAGGTTATAACCTGTTTGGGATGAAAATATTTATACAATTAAACATATAAACAACTCGATTCGAAAGAAACAAAAACGCCTTGACTGGCCTTGTATTTAAATAATAAAATTATTATATAAAATATTAAAGTTTGTTTCAATATAAATAGGGGCATTTGCCCGTACAAGCCACTATAGTAGGCCTACTAATAAATTCGGGGGAGGAGGGTAAAGGGAAGTCAGTAACTAGGTTCTAACTACAGTAGATTGGACTAACACATTTAATCTCTCGGCCATCATTCTTTTCTGTTCTGTAGTAATTTCATAAGGTCCATTGTAAAAAACCTTCAAAATCAACCATACATACTGTAATTTACATATGTAATTGTTTTGTAGTAGGTTGACAAGGTGATTATACAAAATCTACAAGTTTCTTATATACAAAATCAACCCTATGTAGTGTAATTTACAAAATATAATTGTTCACTTTAATAAAGTGCATAAACAAAATCTACTCTACGTAAATTCCACAATGCTGTACCAATTGTATTTTTTATTTATTATTATTTATACTGGAATTTCCAATATTTGATATAGGTACTGTTGTAAAATATTTTTACTAATTGTGATTTTAGTAGGAACGTTTTTTCCGTTCATAATTACGAATAGGTCATAAAATAGTAAATACGCTTTTTTTAATTGTTTGACATACATTGAAGGCTATATCAAAATAGATTTCGCATTCAGGAAAGTATTTTGCTTAATATTTATTTGCTCCAATTAATTAATAAAGATTAAACAAAATTACCAGATTGAGACCTTTCTAATACTAAAATGAACGTTAATGTTAGTATTGTTAGTACTGTTTATACAGAAACCAAGAAGTGTATCTTTACATGAAGTTTCTGCTCCAACTCTGCTAAATGTAGCCTATGTTTTCTCTCTTATAATAACTATAAAGTTAATCAAGTTTAATATTGTACTTATCATTAGAAACAATTTATATAGAATAGGCCTACTTAAATACGAATATGATATGTTTTATGTCTAAATTAACCACGACTATTCATTGTAACCTATCATGAATTTAATGACATAACTTATGAAAAACTTATAAAACATCCTTACAAAAATGTTACCTATACACATAAGTCTGGTTCTCTTTGTTAATGTTTACGAGCGTTTTCCAAATTTAGCTGAAACTTATAAATGCTCATTGAAAGTGATTTCTTTAGTTGTCTTTCAAATTTTCTTACTTATAATTTGTTCGTTTACTTTCTATTAAAAACAGTAAAATACATTTGCTCATTAGCACACAAGTAAATATTACTCAGAGCATTTCTTCTGTATTTTACTTTTAATGTAAAATGGACAAATATCTGTTACACGCAACACACACACTTGACCAATAGTTTTCTCAATTATGTATATTTAATTATGTATTAAAGGAATAAATAAGGCGGATCAATATTAGAACGATGTTTAATAGCTCGCGTGCTTGAAACTAGTGAAACACACGACTCTATCTCCTGTCGTGATCCTTATGACCTGTTACCAAATCGAGCTAAATTATTCAGACCCGTCAATGGATTTATACAGTGCGTGCAATTCCCTTGGTCAAATATTAAACAGCTTATGTCAGAGGTCGATATGCCACTCATTCTATTCCCTAGAGTTACCTATACTTTGCATGTCGACCGAACAACTCATTTTATCCGCGATAAAATGCACAAAAGTAGATATCGCCTTTCAGCCAGGATTTTACTATTGTATGACGGAATAGTAGAAAAAGGCGTAAATATAATCACCACTACCGTATCTTCTATGAAATTAACTTGAGATGTATTCGGTATGCAAAGTTAATAACAAAAGTTTAACAATTGCAGAAGAATTGTGGTTAACGGCATGTATAGATATTTGTATAGCTTTCTATATTGTGTAATGATTTCTCTCTAAGGAATACATATATGCACATGTTATCTGTATTGAAGTTTATTTTATACTTTTATTTATATATCAGTTCTTTAAGTAAATAAGTAAGTTAAGTAAATTGATAAATAATTATATAAGTTAAGACTTAATTAAACTGTTAACTCCTTGTCTATTCTAATTATAGAAAGGTAAACTTTATTTGTAGGCTATGTTCATTTGTTTATGAGTCTGTTCTGCACACCCTAATCTCAATAATCCAATTTGAAAAATATTTTGTGAATATATAATTTTGACTTTCCTGAGTAACATTTTGAGTTTTAAAACAAATAAAGTAAATATTTTTAAGGGAGGTTAGTTTGTCATTTCTGTAGGTCAAAGGATAACCGAGTTATCGAGGGAAAAACTGAAAACATAATTTTTTGGTAATTGTCTACAACATCCAAAATTTGCCTAAAACCGACATTTTTGAATTCTTATAAGTTTAGTAAATAAGATAATATCCATTGCTCTGAAATTTTGGTTTTAGGCTAACTTTTAAAGGTTGAAGACAGTTACCAAGAAGTTATGTTTTCAGTTTTTTGTCAATAACTCGGGTATCTTTTGACCTGAAGAAACAAAAAAATCTAATATTTTGTCTTTTGTAAATGTTTTATAAAACTATCGGTTTTCAAGATATTCCACGGTAAAATTTGTAAACGCCGCCATTTTAAAAATTATAAACATAAATTCTTGGTGTTCAGTATACTTGTAAATCGTAATATACAAAATTCATATACCAAATTTCATTCAACTCAATATCTTATATGTTTCTTTAGTTACAGTGAGGTTTCATAAAATAACAAAATGACAGATTGCGACTAAACTAAGCCAAATTCGAAAAAGGTTACTGAACACTTTTCATTTATTTTAATGTAGGTATAGCCCGCTAAGGTTTTTGTGACCCCCTCCACAACTGACTGGGTCCACCAGTATAAGAAAATAGTATCATAATCGGAAACTTAATAAAAGCTACTGTAATCCCAAACACTGGTTTAACCTAAAACTTAAATATGCATTTGAATTTATTGTCCGTATCATAATATAAAATACGTAACTAACAAAATACAAAATATACTCTGCCGTTTGTTGATATGACATTGATTTGACTTTGGCTTAGCCCAAAACATTAATTTAATGAAGGGGCCTTTAAGGAGAGTAAACTTGAGTGTTAGCATACCCTTCTAGTGTCTAATTTGCGAAACCTGTATTAAAACCCATGCAAATTAACCAATAAATGTGTTAACAAAGAGATCGTGGCTGGCATACAGAGAGACTCTGGCTTGGTCCGTTAGGGTTTACTTTATTTAGTTCCAAATAATTCCAGTTAACACGTAGCAATACACGTAGCAATACACGTAGCAATACACATAGCAATACACGTAGCAATACACGTAGCAATACACATAGCAACACACGTAGCAATACAGGTAGCAATACACTGTATTTCTTTCATTTGCCTTTATTTATTTTCAGGTAAACATTTTAAACTCACTTTAATCGAGTGCGAACCTCATTAAATAACAAGTCAATCCTGATATTTTACAAAATAAGCACCAAATAAGGGGTTTGTTTGCTAGCAGTTTTTTTTATGCAAGAATTAAAGTTTCGAACATCCGACAGATGTTATTTGCATTTTTGGTTACGTTCACACACAATTCAATAGCTTTGTCAAACCAATTGTTTTTAGCAGATTTATAGTTTGCTGTTGGAATTAGTTTACATAATTGAGGCATGGATAATGTCTATTGTTCTCCACAGTTAATTAGTCCCTGTGTGCTATTACAGAAATAGGACTTACAGAAATAATTTAGGCTGATTTGATATTACCCCTGATGAATAGAATACTATTTATCATCACAAAACAAATGAAAAACAGATTATTTTACATTGAGTATTATATAAAGCGAGAAGAATTAACGAAATAACTGTATTTTCGTGTTTTAATAAATGTAGGCGTATCATGAAGTCGTTATATAATATTTTGAATATATTGCTTATTCATGTTGTATTTCCTATTTTCGCGATGATCTTCTTTGAATCTGTATCTACCCTCCTATGGTTTGAATATCGTGTAAAAACTTCAGCTTCTTCCAAATCTGATATTTTGTAGAATTTTAGAAACGATTCATGAGGGAGGCCTTGAAATTCCTCATTTGTTTTAAAACTGTTATTATTACTTCGGCTCGCCTTAAAATGCCAAATTATTGATATCTTGTGAAAATTCTAAAAATTTTACACAAACTTTGTATGACCTTTCTCGACGTTTTCGAGGTCTCGGAACACGATAAATCAATAACAAATTTTGTTTCCGTGTGTCTGTCTGCGGACTGTGTACACTTTATATGAACTTACAGACGTCGCTTCGAAGAAAACTTCTGGTGGTGCCAAAATCTTCGTAATGTTATCGCGGAGAGTTGAAAAGCTTTTGAGCTTTCTAGCGTGATCTAACCGTGACGTGCGTGACTAAAACGTTACATTTTTGAGTATTTAAAAAAAACCGAGCCAAAGTCTCGAAAAAGCGTTCCATCTTTTCATCTTGTTTAATTTTGTAAAATAACTTGTTAGTATTGATATACGTTAAGGAAATATCAAACTTGTATACTACGTAAAATAATCACCACACTCTCGAAGGTTGCACACAACTCTAGCGTATCTACCCAAGCCAAGCGTACGCTAGCTTTTTAAGGTTACTCACGTTTATGAGAATGTATGCGGCTTGTACAATATTAAAATAGGAAATAATTTAGGTCTGTTAAAAGGTCTACAATAGTAAACCTATTTGAGACGAAAATTCTATCATTTTGTATTGTGTGTGTAATAGTAAATTGTTGTAAATTTAATATTGTTAGGAAAGTAGCCTATGGAAACTAATATTTCAGGAACTGATTTAGATTCAAAGATGTTCGATCTTATTTTAGAGAATATTATGCATGTTTATTTTTTGCTTTATAAAACACCCTATAGGCCTACCAGATACGTAATTTCCAATACATTTTGATTTACTCGACATCACAATAACAAAAAGTAAATCGTTGTTATTCACTCAGCCTTGCAGAGGATGTTTAACATTGTGTTTACCAAATTTGAGAAATTTAAAAGAATTAATTAAGTTAAAGAACCTAAAAAGAGTAATTTAAAAATAAAAATTTTTGTTTAAATTTCATTAAAATTTGCAAAAAAATGTCCTAGTCACTAGAAATAATCCGTTTGGCAGCGTCAAATTTTAACTAACTTTCACTAATTATATTATATAGTTAATTATGCACTTGATTAACAACAAGCAAAAATTGATAACGGCACAGAAGTTAGTTACTTAATTTTACCTACCGCGCGCCTAAGAGGAAAAACAGAATTCTCTTGTCCGCGTCCGACAATCAGTCACATTTCTCAGCAACGTTGAGCTTAAATCTGACATGGTTATAAAGAAAGATAACCAGTAGGTTGTATAATATATTCCAATATCCAAGTTTGGTTCTCTCAAAGGAATTACTACTTCTTAATACTAACGAGTGAGGTATATTTTATGGTTAGTTTTATTTAATTAAAGATATACAACTTTTTAAATTGGTTATGTGTATTTTACGTATTCTCAAAACTACATTCTAAAATTTATTTTTGAAAGTAGGCCTACTGCAGCTAAAATTTTGAAAAACAAGTGAGACGCTCATATTACTTTACATGGAAACTATTGCGTATTGAATCTTTTGTAAAAAGATATGTTTTTCCTTCATGAGGTGCTTGGAAACACTGTTTTGGAATTGTCCCTGGTCCTCACCACCAATGTGTATGATAGTTAATTTCCGCCGTGGTTATTGTTATTGCTTAGATGGTTAGTTTGGCATATTAGTTATATGATGCGTTGATGAGTTATTGTTCTTAAATATCATTTGGTTCGAGACTTATTTCTGTATTCGTTTCCATGAAAAAACAAAGTATATAATCAGGAAGTAAGTAACTCCCAACGCCCACATGATGAAAGATAGGCAATAATATCCTGTGGCGTTAGTCGCAAAAGGGAGCAGGAAAAGTTTCAATTTAAAGATAAGTATTTTGAAGGTGTTTAAGCTGTTCGTAAACTTGCATTATAAATAGTCTGAAATGTTTCGAATTGACGCTAAAATATTTACAGAACATTTCAATGGCATCTGTTATAAAAATTGATTGTTTCATTTCTCTCTCTCTCTCTTTAAAAACAAAAAAACACCAACAAACTTTCCAATTATACAAAGAATACATAAATATTCAAATTATAATTTATAAAAAAAAAAATTAAAATATAAAAAAGTTTTAGTTAAAATTAAGACTTAAGTGACTGAACGTGGCAAACGTTAAAAACCTGAAATAACTGCATTCTTATTTTTGAATTACAGTAGTTATATTACTTTGCCGCAAGTCTATATCGGAGCAACACTTAGGCTACTTATTAAAACACAATAGCAATAAGTAACTGCAGTCCTGCTGAGTTGCGCCTAGTTCCACCTTCTTCAACTAATTCTTCAATGTTATTAACAATGAAATTCGCATTTGTTTAAATAATTCAAAAGAAAGTTCTGAACAAGAAGTGTATAAAATTAATAAAATATTTTAAGTAAATTAGGTGGAATACATTTTTTAAAGGCACAATTTTTTCACATACATTTTTTGGAACAAATTTAAATTGCTAAATTATAGTAGGCTTACGTAACAATTTAAATATCTCGTAACTTTAAGGAATTTATTTTTAGACGGATTTAACCTCTAACGCGTAACACAGACTGAATACAGTTTAGACATAGTTTACACAAATGTATTCCTCAAATAAGTGTAGACTACTATTTTTGTTCAAAAGAAGATTTTTAAACATGTATATTTTATTTTATTAAGTTGTATATATTATAGGCTATAAAATATGTCTTAGATCAAAAGCAAGTAAACTAAACAAGTTTTCTGCAATAAATTAAAAATAATATGACTTGAGAAGGTGTAAGCCTAACTTATAAGTGATCCATCAAGTTAATTTAAGTTTCGAAGTAATCTTCCTTCACAAGCAGGTTCTATATTTTTTAGCAAACTTCCAGACAAGATAAAAAAATAGAAAATCATAAGTCTTTTAAAAACAGCCTTAAGGAACTGGATCGTTTTATTCTGTGGATGAGGATATGCTCCAGGATTTTGATGAGTATAACCCACGGCTATTGAAACAGTTATCATCACATTTCTGTATTAGTAGTGTTATGAAAAGTTTTATTTCAAAGTTATTTATTAAATTTAAATTTATGTGGTGAGACTGCTTCCGTCATTGCCGGGAATTTGCTATTTTTAAATCTGTCTATTTTAAATCTAAGTTCGTATGTTTAAATGTTAAGTGTTATTTATAATTTGTTTAAAATTATTTATTTGGTGTATTGTGCCAAAACAAATGGAGTTCTGTGTAATTTCTTTGTTTTATTATTAAGATTTTTTTGGCATATCTTATACAACTGTATTGTCACAGAATAAATAAATAAATTAAATGAATGAATACACATGGATCTGTTACGGAAACAGAAATAATAATAAATTAGCATGCAATTTTTAAATCATGGACCACACAACTTAAACTTGTGATCTTGAAAATGTTAAATTACACATTTTCTAAAGTGATACATTTTAATTTCTTCTTAACCGTCATTTCGAATATTAAAGTAATTAGTAACTTTTTTAAATTATATGAACGTTGAACGTGAATAGTATTGTCTCTTAATTTACAAATTTTGAAGGTAACACCTCTTAACACGACAGTGGGTATATAATACTCTCTCTTAGTTAGCTATTCACTTTAGTCTTACGAAGCCAAACTTTAGCTAGGACTAGAAGGTTTGTTCAATTAGTAAATCCTTTCTCTATACAATTAAACTGACTTAAGTATTAAAATCATGTTTTAAGTATTCAGGGGGTAGGTAGTTTAACCTTATAAAGAGTAAACAAAACCGAGTTAATGAATCGTAACAGGTATAATTTACTTTTCCTGACATACGGCACCTCCATTCTCTCCAGGGAGGCATCACTCCGCCTACACGCACACTAGGACATGCGAACGTTGTCTATTACTCTTTGCATATTTAATGCAGGTTGCAGGTTGCATGATCCAAGTAGGCCGTTTATTGTTACGTACACATGTCTTAACACACAAACATACAATTAGCGGACATTGCTTGATCTAATCCTGTCTACTTTACTTGATGAAAACTATTTAGGATTGTTTTTTTGTTTGCTCAAACTTAGTGTCAAAGTTGAAAGCAAGCTTTGAACATTTGTTTGTACACTGTAAATAAGAAACAGTTTGTTTTATTTAAAAATCAGTTTTAATTAGAGGCTGGTTGAACGAACAACTTTTCAATTATTTATGTTATCGTTGTAACTGTTCACTTAGTGGTTTTCGTTTATTTTTTATTGTATTTTACTTGTTTTATTTAATCATTTTTAAGCCGTAGGTTTTCTTAATTACGATTTAAACTAAATTATTAATTTTGAACAAAAGTAAAATTCAAGAATAAAGAAGTATATTAGCCTATAAGATTTACTAAACCTGTGATACAAATAGGAAAATTTTACGATTTTTCCCAAAATCTACTTATCTAATTGAGATAGAACTTTTAATGTCTAGTTCACAATATTGTCTTCTAAATGATTGAAACTCTGCGCCATGATTTTTAACAAACTGTTTAGATTTTCCATATTATTGCTTACAATAGCTAAATAGTTAGATAGACTATATATCAAAACATAACTGGAAAAAATGTTGTCAGTAAAAATATCTACTAAAACGTCAACAACAGGGTGTGTATTAAAATAAGTTGTTTATGTTTTAATATTAAAATAAGATTTTTATCTTACCACGAGAACATCAGTAGAGTAAAACTGTATCAGAGACTGACCACATTTACTTTTGCTGTAGCCTATTATTTTTGTTATTCTTAATCTTTCTGTTAAGCTTTTCTTATGCTTTCTTAAACTCCTGTCGATTCTTTGCTTTTCTAATGCCTTCAAGTATAGTTTCTGTTCTTTGATTCAGGATCCGTACAAAAAAGTCTTCCCACTTCTCTATTAATTTCGAATCATTTTTTCTTACCTACTTTCATCTTTATATTTGGACTTCTATTCTCATCTGTTCTGTGTAGTAAGGTCAAATTAACAAAAAAATTGCTAAATAGGGATGGGGGGAAGGGGGAAATCCCGAAGTTTTGAAACTTGGCATAGTTGCCCATTTGAGTGTCCTGTACAACATACTAAAATTCCCCGAAGGGGGGGGGGGCGAGCGGGAGGTTTGGGAGCAATCACAGGTATCTTTTTACACGTTTTCTTAAATAACTTGGGAAATATTGAGTCTATCGAAAAAATAACCCTATAGGCCCTACCTACACAAAATTAAACTACAGTAAATTCTCTTCAAAAAAGGTACTATTAATTTGTCTCGTAGTTGCTATGGTTTTGAAGAGTGAGTCCGTGGAATATAGAACAAAATTCAAAAATCTATGATTTTTGATTAATTTGTAAAATTTTACAGCGTCAACTTAGCCAAAACAGGAGGAAAAATCACGAAGTTTTTAACTTATCATTGTTACTCATTCGAGTGTCCTGTATAACATGGCCTACTAAAATTTCCCGAAGTGGGTAATTAGGATGGGAGTCATTTAAAGGGTTTTTTTTAAATTTTCTTTAATATTTTGGGAAATGTCGAGTTTAGCGAAAAACTAATCCTAAATAAATTTAAACTAGAGTAATTCTCTTCAAAAAGGTCCTATTGATTGTTTCTTAAGGTTTATAGTTATGGAGATAATGTCGGGAAAAAATAAAAAAACAAATTTAAAAGTATAAATTGTAGGCCTCATTTGTACATAAACACAAACATAAAATACATATAGGAAACTTTCTCATTGTTTTAAATTTTACACATGAAGGTCTATTTCTTAAAAAAATATCTTCATTTTCAATACATCGAATTCCTTTTCATCCAGTAATGGACCATTTGTGCAGGGTCCTTGTCAGTTGGTACAAACAGAGCTTTATTATATTCCAGCTGTTCGACAGCTACATATTCCCTTACAAGTACCTGTGCATCTACAATAAATGGAGCTTAAAACATAAAATCGGGGAATGGAGATGATGCTCCATAGAATGTGGTTGCTTCCTTCAGTGTTGTTTATTGTTTCACTGTTATTGTTTTGCCTTTCCTAAAAATTGCAGTGGTAATGTCACATCCACTGAAACTATGAAGGGAGATTATTATTCTATCTTTAAAACTCAATATTTCCCGAGTTGTTTGAGAAAACGTGTAAAAATACCTTTGATGGCTCCCCAACCTCCCGATCACCCCTACCTTCCCGGAGAATTTTAGTATGCTGTACAGGACACTCGAATGGGCAATTACGCCAAGTTTTAAAACTTCGGGATTTTTTCTCCTATTTTGGCTCATTTTATACAAATACTACAAAAAGGGGGAGGGGCGAGTTATACAGTCAACTAAACTATTATTTCATTAATATTAATTTACAATTTGGTAACTATGGTTTTAAGAATAATTTACTGTGGGACTTCGTCCTGAAAAAAGACATACAAGGATACGAAGGAACACGATATACGATTGAACTCGTACTTGAGACTAAAACGAACACTTACGACGACTTACGAACACAACACGGTCTAAACCAAGGATTTAGAGATTGGTAATAAAATGTTTTTTTACTCCTATTATAAAAATAAATACAGGGTCCAAAAATTCAGAGATAACATTTTCGAAGTACATTATTACAGTTGCAACAAGTAGAAAGTTTCAAATACCTAGTCCTATTTAAAAAAAAAATTATAACAAGCCATAAACAAAAATAAACTTATGATGTTTAAATTAGTTAACATACCTTTAGTTCTGCATAAATATAAACTTTTTGAAACCATTTACATAACTAGTGAATAAATTAGTTTTTTTTGGGGGGGGGGGAATTAAAATTCGTATAGTGTAGACAACATAGACTAAACAAATTATTACAATTGTACAAAATTAAGTCATAAATAACACCACTGCTGAGTAAATCTAATACCTAATTTGTTTAGGCTATGAAGGTATATAAATATTGTAGAAACACATTTCCTGTCATCGCTTATTCGTCCTTTTCTTAAACATTTTCATGAAAACAGAAAGGGGGAGTAATTGCAAAGTTGTCGATAGCTATTAGGCTTAGTTTATATTGAGCATTGAATCAATATCTGAATAGAGCTGCTGCTCGTTTTGTGTGCCGAAGGCTTTTAATATGTTCCCAGGCATTTTGCTCGATTGCTTGCGATGGTTTATTGGAATATTATATAGTCTAATTCCTCGTGAAGCTTTGTTTGTTCAGGGCAAATACCGCTTGGCAGCGCCACTATAACATTACCCTTTCCCCACTTCCTCTTATCCTTTAATATTCTGTGTTGTAACTTTACTTTTGTTATAGGCAGGTTTAATTCGTAATTGATATTGTTTTCAAACTTGAAATTTAACAGAGTTTATTCAATATTGTTTATACGAATTGACAATAATCCCTCACTTCTTCTTACTGCTTCATGCCAAGAATTAATGTTCATGCAATTGTTTAAAAATTGATTTAAAGGAATTAAACATTTAAATTATTGGACTAAAAGATTTAATAATTAATTTGAAGGTAAACTCGGTTTTTATATTTGTTGGTTCAGACGTTCGGCATAATGTCGGATTATTAATGAACCTAACTCTAAATAAATGGATAATTTTAATTTTCATGAATAACATAGGTCATAAAATTTTTACAAAACGTCAATTTCAGTATTTAAATTATAAATAAATTTCTCTTAGAATAACTGGATCCATCTGTTTGAAAATAAATAAAGTCTGTTGAGATAACATTTATTTGATTGTATCTTAAACTAAAAGAATAAGTTATTTAATTAAAAAACCTCAGCCGATTATATAGGCTAATAACTATCCACATATTGTGGGTGTTTTGGCAATTATACAACACCCAAAGGACATTTTATGTATGAAAATTTAATAAAGTTTGAAGATATTCTAGAACGGACAAGGTAGTTTTTTAATTTAAATATTTTCGGTTCTTTTGATTCTATTCTCTTCATAGGCAAAATCATTCACCTTTATTTAAAATGTAAATTGAACAACAATGAGAATTTCTGAAGTGTTAAACCTTACCATGTAGGAAGTAGCCTACCATGTATCTTATTATATAAGGTAAATAACATTTTCCGTTCATTTGACATAAGTTGGATGGATTATTAACTCGCAGATTCCCCTTTTAGCTCATTCTGGAACTGCTCTAATTTCAAAGTCGTTTTGAGGAAACAAAAAATGTGTATTCTTCTTTTTTAATGTCTTTCTGTTACTGATAATAAGTAGACTAGTTGTTAAAATAATAATAGAACATACAATGTTTATAATATATTCACAAATCAATAAATAAAAATGTTATTTCGGTTGAGCAAATTTAGCAAAATTTAACATTTTGGAAACAGTTTGAAGGCTATACGTAGATTATATGGCGATCTGGAAGCAAAAGCCTCGCAGAGATATAGGGCATAAACAAATATATTGAGTGTTTAAACTGGTGCCATTTTGAGTTGGACTTGGGACGCGCCAGTCTTATCTGTTTACTCAGCTATCTCAGGAAAACAAGTCCAAAGATCTTGGAACCGCTGCTCAGAAACCCGCCATCTTATCTCTTTACCACGCCTGGGGAAATTCCTAACGTCCATTGTAATGTATCGCGACAAGAGCGCTTTCTGTCTCCTTGTGTCAGGTTATATTTGGTTTTGATGTCAAACAGTAATCATCTTAATCTCAACCATTACTAAACAGCATTAGTAATTAGCAAAACAATTAATTACTGTAGACTATTTTCTTTATCAAGTCTCTAGGCGTATAATATAGAGGCCTAAGATAGTGTTGGTTAACAAATAGACGTAGATGAATAAAATTATTGTCATATTTGTTTTAATGTTTTAAAGCAAATAATTTATAAGGAAAACAATAAAGAAAACTAATGCAAATTTGTTGTAGGCTACTATTATTTTTTTTAACTACTGCATGTATTTTAAATTTTAAACAGGCATAAATATTTGTAATCTAAATTAATTTTGTTGCTTATTAATAAAACTTAGAAATTTGTGCTACTGTCCTCCCTTTAAAATGT
>JAGFPH010000152.1:706746-732237 GCA_018207615.1 Philaenus spumarius
TGCTAAGGATCGTGCCTGTTTTCTGCCTACAGTAGCTAGTAATGTTCTTGCCTAGTTGCTGACGATCTACTGTAGTTGTGTCTGGCTTCGCAATTCAATTTCCTTCGTTAGTCTGTCTAAATGAAAACGTTCAACAAATTAAAACTTGTAAATAATGCAAGTCAATCTATTTGAAATAATGTAATGTATCCAAATTTTCTGTTCGTTAAACTAAGTTGATAATGTTCAACATCTAATATCTACGAAGTGTAAAAAGTACAACATTAAGGCACCTTTGAATTTCCGTCACGAGAATTATATTCTGAGTCATGTTGGCCTACTAAGGACATAATGTACAGAAATATTTTTAGTTTTACAATCTGTTCTCTAATACAGAGTTAAGAGATAAATTCGTTTTTATACAAATATATTGTATCGAATACACAGATTTCATGTATTATTTTTTTTAAATATTATCTGTGATAAAATACGTAGTTGTTTACCGTTGAATTTTTTAACAAAGAATAAATAATGTTCACAAAATTTAACAATGGATAGCTGCAATATTGCTTAATAAAGGTATTTGATGTGTCCAATCCTGTAAATTTAGAAAGAGAAAAACTTCACAAATGTATTTATTTATGTGACGTGTACGCAAAATGTACGAAAATATGTGTTACCGTAAGTGTTGTGTATATATAAGTGTTTGAGTGGACATAGATAGCTGGCCTGATGATGCTGCCTGTGGCAGTGAAACATGTAGCCACATAAAAGGTAAAGTACAAATACAGACTACATTTGACAGAAAATAAATAATATATACCCTATAGAAAAACTTCAATAGTAAAAATACAATAAAGAGCGTGTATCATTATAGAAGCAATAGTAGGCCTGTTTTTGTAGAGTAATATAGTTGTAATAGCAAAGTTTAGTTCAACTAACCAATTACTATTACTAACCAATTAGCAATTATTTTAATTTTAATTGAGTCAACTAAAATAATAACACTAGTAGGCCTAACGGTAAATAACGACAAATTATTTAAAAAGTGGTTAAGTGATTGGCATTTATAACTTGAATACATATTGTAATAAAGTACACCTTAGCCTTATAGTTTTATTATATATTTTATTAATTGCGAGATTGGTACAAATAGATCCTACATTCAAGCCAAGAAAATCTCTTTGGTTTAGACGTATCAGTGTTACCACAAAGGGATTAATTTTCTTTGAATAACTAAGTCCTTAAATTATATTTTGTACAAAATTTCTTAGTTCTAAATTGGAAACTAAACACATTATTTTGCTGATTTACAGGCTCCATAGTCTAACATGTAACATGTATGAGAATCTAGATTAGCGATAGCATAATATTGGATAAACAAGATGATTTATTTTGATGTGTCTTAGAATAAGGAGACGATTTTCATTAAAGCTTTCTACAGTAGAGAAACAAACGTATAATAGTCTGTGAGATAATGTAAGCTTCAACACTTGTGTTGTTACTTTTATTATCTCAGAACTACCATATGTGATTTATTTTTTATAAACTACGCGAATTACGTAGATAAGTTTCTGTTGCAACCTAAACAGGAATAACACATAACCATTTACTCATTTTGTTAAATAAAGTTCCATTCACTACTATAATTTCCTTCTAATCTAAATTTTAGTATATATATAATTATTTTTTAGTTAAATTTATAAATATTATTCAGTTATTCCGAGGCCAGATCCAAAAGCCAAGTTAACGCAAAAGACTAAGCTTAATACGTTATTAAAAGTTTCAGCTTAATTATAGCCTATATTTTGTTTCTGAGCCAAATATTTACAAAGACCACTCAAACTTTCCTTATTACATATTGTATGAAAGTAACAAATTCACCTTCCTAATAAAAAAGAATTATTAATACGGTTTATAACGTATTTTGACAAATATCAGCGTTTCGATAAATGAAGGTTAACTTTACAGCATATGGATAGCATTTTGAGTGAGATGCAAAGCAGATTCAAAGATAATAATAAGTTGATATATTATATTTCAACTTGTGCCACAAAGTCTGACAACTACATAGATACAGAGGTTTTGAGCAATGCTGCTAGATGGTATGGAAGAAATGATGAGACAATGTCAACTTTTTAGGCAATGTTCTTGAAATGTAAAGATTCTTTTGATGTCTAAGCTGAGATTGCTAACAAGCAACCGTCATTCAAAGAACTAAAGAGCCTTCTAGCAAAGTCGCTAGCAGATCCAGTCAGCACAGCAACAAATAAACTAAGTTTCTCCAATATGAGAAGAACTATCTTATCTCAAAGCCACCATATCAACTTCTCAGTTATTTCCTTAGAAAGAGACATAAGCCAGATTGTACTTGACAATCCTGAAGAAGTGGTTGATGAGTTTGCAGCCAAAAAATGTAGACGACTACAGTTTTCTTTAAATTAATTTACTCAATGATGTTATGATTCTTTGTTATCTTTTTTGCAACAATTATGTTGTAATAATTTCCTTGAAAATGCTTGAAATAAAACGTGTTGTATCAAATCAACTCATAGTTTTATTTCACATTAGAGCCTACATATTGGTAGTCGAAATCTTGTGTGAAATACAAAAATCAGCAATGAGTGTAATTGATTTGTATTACAGACCCACCCCACATTTCTAACCTAATCCCACCACGGGTTGTATGCAATTTTAAGGCATTTCTTTCTAGTTCTCCAGTTTAAAATGAATACTGTACAGTTTGGTTGAGTGGTATAGTGCATCTTTTTAAAAAATAATTTCAAAAAGTGTAAAAAGAAAAGGACGACGAGAAACACAGTTTGAATCAGCCGCTTTTATAGTTTTGTCTACGTGTTAACACAGCGGTGCCAATTTGTTTAGTTGCGTTGATAACGCCCAAAGCTGTTTGTCTTCGTTGAAAACGTTTATATTGAATGGTCATAAGACAACGTTAAATTTAAGATGTTTCATTAAACATCTCGCTAAAATGTTCTCCTGAAATTGAACAATACAAAATTCTCTTGAACTTAAAAGAAAAATTTGTGAGATGTTTTAGATTTGAAATTTGTGTTTTAGTAGATAATCAGGAAACCTTTACAATTTACATAACGTTTCTATACAAACATTTGCAAATATGATTTTTTTTTCTTATTTGTAACTTACGGCAAATATAACAAATCAATCGTGAAAACATGTTTAAATTTGTTCACAAAATATATAAACTATGCAAATATACATCTATACAACTAAATCTCACAAATTGGACTTCCTATTATAATATGATTTATTGTAAAGTGTATACAATATTCTACTCTAGATTTCTTTAATAGTTGAACTCCCACAATAGTGAATTGCTGGTTATTTTCATATATGAAGCTTTTCTGCACGATCGACGTTGATGCTGGGGCAGAGCATTTGTTGATGGACTGTCGCCCCCCTGCACCGTTGTTAGATCAAGCGTTTAACCCTCAGCCCGATATAATTGGATAGGATTTGTCCAAGCCCCGAATAAGCATAAACCGACCTAACAAATAGACACATCAAAGCATAGGGGACTAAACTGTGCTACCCCAGAGCAAAGCTCGATATTAACACCCTTAACAATCGAACTAAATACTTCTATTGTTCAATCGATACAGTTGCTAACCTAAATAAGTCTTATTTACACCCCGCTTTAATCCTCCGACGTGATTTATTTTTGCCTAACACTTGTTTTGGGATTTACATTTTTCGCATATATTATTCTTACCGTGTGTTTGCCATTACAAACAACACACGAATTGGTATATCATAAATTTCATATTTTTCACTGTCAATGCTTTTCGGTTTGTTATGAACTATTTTTTAAATCTGAAACAAAGTTTATACGTAATGAAACACGCGTAATGGGGCATGAATATACCGATGTAGTTTATTTTAAAATAGCAACTCGCACACGTGCACCCCGGCCCGTCCTTGTCTCAGTACTGTGTTTTTCTGTTAATGTTTGTGGAGTGTTTGTGTATAATTTATAGTTTTTTGATGCGCATTAAACAAATACAAATCATTTTTAAAATTTGTTTATAAACGGTTTGAAAATGCCTGAAAAAATAGGCGAAAAGTACGTCACCGTATAGAAAGTGATCAAAACAGGACTGCGAGCAGTCCTACAAGGAATTAAGGTATTTATGTAAATATATATCCAGTCCAGTAAGGCAAAAAACAAAAATAAATCATACCATTATATAGTGAAACAATTACTTATAGTATATTTGACTACAAATTATGCACGTTAGTTAAATAAAAATAATTAAAACTTTTGATATCTAAATCATATAATAGCGTTTTTAAGCCTAAAAATAAGGGACTTTTACGACAAAACAATATCTAAAACTTGCAAATCTACACTTTTAACTAGATGCATTAAGTGTAGAATTAAAGTTTCGAGACAAAAATTACATTAATATGCACAACAAATTTGCACACTACATCGCTCAGAAACCTAAACATAATTTGGTTGATGTTTAGCCTAATCTTGTAATGGTTGGTGAGAGGAACCTTCTCACTTAAAGGCGCTTCTGGTTCAATGATAAAGTTCAAACATTTCTACAGTTCTCAACATCTTACAGATTTCTGTAATCTCTAACAAGTTTTTTTTTAGTTTCCTACCCCAGAAGCGCCTTAAAATAATCTTGATTACTCCAGTTAATAAATAATTCGACCACGCAGCTGGACCGCTGACGTGAGTTGAGCAAATTTCCAACAATTTGGGAAATAGGTCTACTCACGAAGGCGTTGAACAGCTGTCTGTGTGCAAGCAATATACTAGTAGAATTTGTTTCCTCCTAGTGGCCTCGCGAGTTTGCACTACTTCGCTTTGAACCGGGTACTTTTATGGTATTTTACGTTTTGGTCGATTTTGGGGGAACCAAGCGAGCTATAAGGTCGCGTAAAAAAACAAAATGTGCAGAATAAAATCCTACATTTATATTTTTAGAAACTACATTAAAAAACTCTAAAAATTTCATTCTCGTAGTAAAAATCTCAAAAAATAGTTACTTCCGGTCAAAAAACGTACTTCCGGTTGTTGGATTTTTTGGCTAAGGAACTCGTCCGAGCTACATAGACAACCAACACGTGTACCAAATTTGGACCAAATCGGACTTAAAATGCGGCCGCTAAAGTGCGAACACATATATACATATATATATATATAATATATGAATTTTAATGACACCCCAAAACGTGTTCTGGAGACCATGATCGGTGCTCATTTGCTACTCCCGACCTTGGCTCACCATAAGGGCCACTGCATAGCTCATTTTTCCTATGGAAATTCGTTAATGAAGGTATGGGACAGTATGGATATCAGGAGGCCTAGTATACTACAATGATAGATGAGTCGCTCTATACACACTCATGTTTTCAAAAGCTTTTGGAAAGCTTAAAACAGTTTTGATACAATTGTATAAATATGACTAAATTAATCCCCATAAGGACCATTGTAATAGTTCTATTGTTTTCAAATCTGTGCTAACTTTGATGAATATTATATCGAAACCAAGTTTTCTAAACTATTAATTACAAAACGCTATTAAAATTACTCGACATTTAAATTTATGAAAAATAATTTAACTTTTAAAATCAGAGTCTAAAATTCACAAACCTTTTAGTTGTCTTGAAATAATTTCTTCGAAAATTACCTTTAAAAATGTTTAACTATGATTTTTGGTTGAGTTTTACAATTATAATAATATTACAATTAAATGAAAAGTTTTATTTTAGTTTTATGTAAATATTTCAAAAAGGGGAAAACTGTCAGCTTTTTTTGTGTTCGTCAGTGATAGTGCTAAAAAAATATACTGAGTTTGTTTAAGTCTACATGGCTATACCGAATCCGCCTATAATATAAACACGAAGAACAAATAAAAAAAATGTTATGACAAGCCTGAATCAATATAAATGATTCAGACAGAAAAACATATTTTAACTTAATTCGAGTAAGGCACTTTTCAGAAATTAAGGTCAATTTTTTATTAATAAATTTAAAAAACTCCATTGATTCAGGATACTTACATACCTGAGCTGAGACCAAAGTATACACATATTTTAGTTATATACTCATTTTGCAAATTAATAAATATTTTGTTTCTATTTGTCTATAATAAAACCTTCAACCGAGAAAAAAGATAACTTAAATTATTTGGATAACTTAAAGACGTTTGCAGCTAGTCTTCCCCAGTATGTTTACTAAAATACCTTTTAAAGGTTTGGTACTAAGTTTAACAATTTACCTTATTTTAATAAGAGGGAAAATGTTCAGTTTCATCGTGATACCTTGATGCATTTCATCCACAGCTTGCTAAATCTTTTACAATTACTAGGTTCTGGTTGGCGTTTATAAATAGCCATAAAATGTATTATGATTAACACTCAGTTTTGCATTCTTATCAGTGACTCAATCCTGACGCTACTCGAACATCATATTTATTTAAACAATCATTGATACATACATTTAAAGAAATAAGAAATTAGTTCTTCATGTTGTACATACAAATTCGAACATATTTAGGCCTATTAAATTAAATTTGTTTGGTGTGGAATTTGAAATTATTTCAACAGATTTGAACAGTTAAGATTTTAGTTCTTCAATGGAATCTGCCATTCTGCATTTTAATTTTTATTACAAAAGACTGAGATACCTGTCAGACATTTTAGGTTTTAATGAAATCTAGACTTTCCCGTCACGCCTAAGGCCAGCCTAGTTGAGCTATTCTTGTTTATGACTTTCACCTCTTAGGCTAAGTTTTAATCAGTTTACATTTAAACACTAATATACTTTACACTAACACGCTATACTTTTATTGTCTTATATTTGTAAAATAATTCCTTTCTTCGTTCGAACCCAATTAAGGTTATAATGAAATTTAATGTCCAATATAGCGACACGAGCTGACTGCAAGCAGCTTACGTATCAATATGTAAATGTACAAAGTACGTCATAACTGAGTCAACTGCAAGTGCGTATGAGAGAAGACTATAATATTATCTTATAGAATGTATACAAAACATTATTATTCATTAATATTAATATTCATTGCTTCTTATTAATATTATTAAGAATCATTGCTTTAAGAATCAGTCATTTAACAGTTGCTGGAATAGTACGCTCGATCCTTTCAGTAAGGTCTATGTCTGAAGACATCTGGGGCCAGGTTTCGGGACATTTCACTATCAAAAAAGCTTTCTGACTATAGCTTTTATCCGAGTTGTAAATGTTTGGTGTTTCTCATTCGTGCATAATTATCATGGAGTCAATTTCATGCTGTTGCTGTTCTGGGATACACCTTATCATGTAGCTAGTTTAAATAACGTTTCCATGTTACTGTTTGGGACACCATTTTGAACTTCTTCAAAATAAAATGCTCCAGAAAAATAATAGAAAAGAGCCCCATCCAGACTGTAATTTCTAATTATGACCCAGTTAAGTATGAGGATTTTAAACTGACTATATCTAGCAATTAGCCTATATGTATACATAGATCAATCATAGATGCACCATCAGTTTGCAAGATTCTGTCAAGCGAAGCTTTGTTTAACCCAGTTCGAGCTAGTGCTAGTAAGAAAAATAAAGTCGCTTAAACTACATTTCCATAAAAACTTCCAGTTGGCTTCTAAGGGTGTCATATTGTTGTCTCACTAATGTGAAGGTTTTGAGGCCATACATTCTTCGAATCCAGTATTATTTGACATTATTTTCAATTAAAACTTCAGCAACAATAATTTAATAGTTTATAATGAATAATTCCGTTTAAAAATTGTAGAACCACAATCTTATTTAAATTTAAATTTCTAAATTAAATCTTGGGAACAGTGCTGTTTTCTTGGGGTATTGAAGAGAGTGACAATCTATGACATATGAGATCCAACTCACTGAGTCACTCACACAGAGCAGTGCTTTATGGTCACTCACACAGAGCAGTGCTCTATGGTCACTCACACAGAGTAGTGCTCTATGGTCACTCATCACAAAACTAAGAAACCACAATACGTACAGACCTGAAATTTGTAAATAAGTAAAACTCTTGAGTGTTGCTCGAAGCATTCATTATTCCATGTCTAACCTATAAAATTGCGAAAACTACGAACATAATCAACTTATAGGCTAACAACAGACGAGACACCGGTGTACGGTACACTAGTGTACGGGACATTACTCTTTACTTCTTCCAACAAAAACACATGCGAACTCGAAATTTATTATACTACTATGTGTGGCTGTTGAGTGTTAGGTTGTAGGGTAAAACATAATTGACAACAATCTATGTAACCTCAAAAATCGTGAAAACCCCAAGATACATCAACCGAAGTTAAGCACGAGTAATCAATCAAGTAGTTGCCTATTGTATTTAAGAAGCAAATTTTAATATATTTCATTATTTCTATTGCAATGGATATTAGTGCAAATTACAGAAACTAAATACTACCGTACATTGAATCTGAGAGGTTTCTAACCACAGTCAGTAGGGGAAAAATCAGGCAGTATTAGTTTGTAAAAAAAATGTACAGCAAACCGATTACGTTATGACTTGAGGAATGATTAGATGAAAATATTACCTTCGGAAACAACGTTTTTGTATTACGGAATTATTAAAATAACAAAAATCGTGAAATTTTTTCCTTTTTGAAGGTTGTTCGCTTATTTTTTAAATCATGGACGAAACACTATTCATTAAATGGAAAAGTTGTAGTAAATTAAACACCATTTAAAATAAAACTTTGTAAGTCTTGATCGGTGCATTTTCTATTGAAGCAATCGGAAAACAAGGATTTTTTAAACTCATAATTTTGGTTTTTCAAAAAGCGTGAGCTATTTGGTCGAGTGGTGGAGGAATACATTTTCAAATTTCAATATGCACAGTCTATAACATGGTAATCCTTTTAACCTCCCCAAAATATATAATTGGGAGCTATGTGTTTTACAAAATAAAAGAACTGTACTAAGATCTGGCCAGTAAATTAATATTTAAAAATGTAGGGGCCAACTTTAAACATTCTTACAGAGACTCCTATAGTGTTTAGCAATTCTAAACATCAGTTTAAAACGTTTTAATTCCAGGAATTTTGTTTATAAACTTGCAGTATTCGTGTACATTGGATTTGGAATTTGAACTTGTATATTGCTGAAAGACTCTTGCTAGTTGGGGGTAAGAGATAACAACAATTTACATTTGAAAGTTACTTGATGTAAAATTGTTTATCAAATCACACTATAAAATTAAACATTTTGATCAAACATACATAAAAGGTACAGACTGTGTGTTTTTTTAAATTTATTATTGTCTCTACCTATTTCCTCATTTTTTTCTAACAACTAAACCAATATACCAAATTCCAAGTGAAAAACTGTTTCGTAAACAGTGACTTTAGAAAAAGACAAATTTATCTTAATGTAATTTCTATCAATTTCATGACAACTAGTTATTCATAATTGACAAACAATTGTACGATATCGGTATAAGTTTCGAGAAACTATGCCTTTTATAGCAGCACTATAATCTGCACTATAGATTGAGTTTTTCACCAGTTTGTCTTGAACAAGCCATTCAAATAGTTGTTTTGATGTTGTGATAAAATAGTGACAAATTTTTTAAATTTGAAACATTCATTCTTACTGCCTACTAGAAAGTAGGAAAGGTAATTAAATAAACGAATAGTTTCAAAGAACCAAAGGTGGCCAGTTTAAAGAAATTATCACAAAACACTCAATGTTCCAAAACTGGTAATTCGCTTTGCTCCCAAAGTAATCATTTCACAATTCAAGGACATCTTTTTGTTTATACCACTTTGCTCAACGCCTGTCAGCAATTGTATTGTTTATATCAATTGAGAAAGGGGTAGGGGAAATAAGCCAGATGGCAGGTAGGCCTAGCAAGTGCGCCCCTGCCCCCACTGTGTGATTAGCGACGATTATTGGCATAAATCTGGGCATTGTTATGTGCGCCTGTCAATCAGGCTCATTCCTGAGGGACCCTGTGGCATATTTTATTCGGTTTGTTCCATTCTCTGTATTAATTGTAAGAAGGGGAGCTGACATACGCTATGCTTAATGTTTGGCCGGCAATTAATTGGCGAGGTCGACTCCAGGGAATTGCGTCTTTCTGCGCTAACTGGCTTGTTGGGTAAAGGTTATTCAAACTTGTTTCGGTGAATTTAATTTTCTTCCAGCAAATTCTTGGCAGACGAACAGTATATAACATAGTGTAAAACATTTATTTTCATTTGAAGTTGTAACGGAATTATTTATCTTGTTAAGCTAGGTCAGAGATTATCTATGTTACTGTTTGCTTGTATGCTGTGCAATAGTTTGTATTGTTTATTACTATTACATTTTGTTAAACTACAGGATTTTATTGAAACTTTCATTGATGTCTTCAGGTGGATTCACAATGAATGCTAAGCTAAGCTTTGTTTTAAAACAAAAGTTGACCATTTATTTTAAATGTGATGATTCACACTGACCTATAAGGTATTCTGCTTTATTTCCCGATTCTCTGCCGGGTTATGTTTCCATCTCGGCCAGTCTCCCATGTCTTTACACATGCGCACAAAACCCTTTGATCATGCGTTAAAGATAAAATAGTGTTCAGGTTTTGTTTAGTTTGTTTAGTTTTCAGTAATCCGGTTTATTTTAATATTGTATTTATATTATAACGATGTCTTTATAATTAATAAAGTTAAAATAACAATGTTTATGGGTTATAAAACTACGAAACTACAGGGATCTAATACGAAAATGTTTTGAAGGATAAAGGCAACAAAGTAGGTGGAGATATAGGTACAGTTTATTAATTTATTGTAATAAATAAATTACAATAAATCAACTTGGTAAAAGTAAAATGATGGTAAAGTTTTTCCTATTTTTGTTTAGTTTGCCTTTAAGTGGCAAGGTGTTTTGTCTTTTTTAGTATTATTATTAGTAATATATACATTGTTATATACATTGATATACAAAATATATCAAATCAATAAACCGAAGACATGTTGGACTTTAAATATCTTCTAAAACATAAACGATAAAACTGTTAGGCCTACCTTATATTTTACAAAAAACGTCAATTCCATTTCATCACGGGAATCTGTTTCAGTCGAGTACTGCGCGATAGTGATATGTAATTTATTATTTTATGGTTGTAATTTAAAATGTATATATTTACATACGAGAAAGAAAAAACGAAGTCTTTGTTATTAGCCTACATTACTTTAAAACTTAATTGCAATGTAGGCCTACACCTTTTACTTAGATATGAAATTAGTGTACAGTATCATAGTTATTATAAGTGGTATTGCACTTTACAATATTATTTTAACTAACGGTATATAATTTACATATTGCTTTAAACAATTAAGGGTCGGCTCTAGCTGTCGGCCATGTTGGCTGACACGCCATAAGAGCAATGTTAAATTAAAATCCAAATTTGTTCTTTATTTTTGATCGGAAAATTATAAACGGTATGTCATTTTAAATCTATGGTCAATATGCATGCAAATGGATTTTTCAAATCTAAGAAAAATATTTTGTTTAATATTTATTAACAATTTAAAACATTGATTTTTAATATTTTTTTATAATACTATTAATTATAGCGAAACACTACCAAGCCATTCGCATGAAGAATTTCGTCCCCAAGAGTTTGGTATTTTTTTTTAAACGCTATTTGAACAGTTGCTGGTTTTAAATGGATGTAGGCTGAGCAATGTCCGTGTAACCTACCGCCGCTATAGGGTAATTTTAAATATTTTTTACGTTGTAACTATAAACTATAGCGGAAAATGACCAAGCCACTCGGATGAAGAATTTTGTACCCAAGAGTTTGGTATTTTAAAAAAAGGCTATTTGAATAATTGCGGGTTTTACATGGATTTAGGATGAGTAATGTCCGTGTAATCTACCGCCGCTATAGGGTATCGCAGGTTGCTTTCTGTTTTACTAGAGCCGACCCTTAAATTTATAAATACATCATTTGACTAAACAATTTACAGATTTTTTACTACGACCAACGATTTGTTTACCTGATGCATCAGTGGAACCAGAAGATACATTTATTTGTCCTTACACACGTTCATAACTGATATTGAAGGTTAATTCAGGTGACACGTGCATTTACACAACTTTTACTTCAGTATTTAGACCTAAACAAAACAACCGACCTGAACAATATAACTGAACGTAAGTATGTGCCCTAACAACTCAATTGATTTATTAATAAACTTTGAGCTTGACAAGTGAGAAGGAATTATTTAAAAATAATAATAACAATACACTAATTCTCACACACATACGTTTAATGATCAAACGCGTTTCAACGACAAAATCGTCATCCTCCATTATAACTAGTTATACGTTCTTAGTTGTAGCTCATGTATCACTGAGGATGACGACTTTGTCTTTGAAACGTGTTTGATCATTAAACGTATGTAAGTGAGAATTAGTGTATTGTTATTATTATTTTAAAATAACTCAATTGACTAAAATTTCTTAAATTTTACCTTTGAACACAATTAAAACAATTATGTGAAATAGAATAAGTGAGAACTAAAACTGAATATTTTGCCTTTAAGTTAGTGCTTAGCCTCTAGTAGTATTGATTTAATTTTTAATACAATTTTGATTTAAATTTATTAGCAGAATTTTGGCTTACAGATTTATAATACTACAATAAAAATTTGAAAAATACAGTTTGTGAAATAAAAACTAAATTATTTTATAAGTTTTACTCCTATCTTGTAAACAACCGATCAGATAACACTAGAATCATGCGGCAGCTATGCAATAATATGTAGGCCTAGGCCTAGATATAATATCCTGTGGAGTAGACAGTGATCACGTTGTTACGTCACAATTATCCTAAATTAATTGATGACAGCTTAGTCTCTTATCAATCAAATTACCTGATTATGCACCCAGCTGATAAGAAAAACCACTTTAAAATGGTTATTTTTACATCACTCTACAATCTTCCTGTTGTAATCCTTCCAGGAAAGTAGGTACTGAATGACAAATAACTTTCACGGTAGATCTACATAAACTAGCCAACATAACCAAACGTAGGTACCTAGTACATTTACAAATAAAGTGGTACAAAACGTGCACAAGTAATCAACAATATTTGCTTCATCTGAAGTTATCTTCAACACGAAATCAATATTCCGACTAAAATAATAGATTTATTACTATTTCAGAGTGAGAATTGAAACATTTGTAGTAGCCTAAATTGTATCAAATCTCAACAAAACCAATATTCCAAATCAATAAAAGTTTTTAATTTAAACTATTAGGCGTTAAACGTAACTTAACTTAAGCTTTAACTTTAGCTATTATTGCTTTAATTTTCAGTACCGACCAGCCAGCTTGTAGTTCAAGTCTATTTTCACGTTTAAAACAGTGCGCTTATGAACTCTTACGGTCTCCAAGTGGAGTGAATTATGTGTGTGTTATATAATATGTGTTATATTTTGTATTTTTATATAACCTGATGATGAATAAAAAGGTCCGAAATTGCAATATTTAAAAATAAAAAAATTAACGGAGGATCCGTTGACATGAGTAGAAATCACTTATTTATAAGTTGTCCACACTTCTACCAACTTTGAAATAAGTATAAAAATGCCTTTCTTTGAAGTTATTTACTGTTTAAAAGGAAATGTAGCCTATTCAGAAATGAGCAGACAAAATGCACATTTTTACTTACGTTAAGTATAAGCAGAACATTCTCCAAGTTTTTCGTATCTAGCTAACGGGTAGGAAGATATAAAGATGGCTACACCGTAACGAAGTTTTAGGCTACAATTTTTTCTTCATTTTGATGAGAGTAGCTGATAATTAATTTTCAAACGTGCCTTCCAATCTTAAGAAGAATGCCAACAATTTGTTCAGTGTTTCATCGAGGAAAGTGACTCAGCGAGTGCCATTTGGCCATTATGGAGTACAGCTTTATAGATTACCAACTGCATGTAGCCCATGTTTAAAATTACAAGCAACTAAGTATTCACTAACAAATTAAGTTCCTCTAAATGAGTTGCATGCGCAGTACGTAAAGCTGATGTCCGCTTGTGAAAATATCAAAACGATCCGATGTTTGTCAGCATGCTGATATCACGAACATTTGTACCCTATACACGAGCAATATGCTCAAGGTCAAGCAATATTATATGCTCAGCAAGCTGCTGTATATAATACCCCCTTAATAAACGGATTATGGTTAAGATGATCATGGACAAATTAATGGGTGAACGGATGAACCTATCTGGTGAACGGTGTCATAGTTTAAAATGATTACTTCATACATTTTTAAAGAGAAGACAAAACTTAAAACAATGGACTGAGATATTGAGTTTTTTTCAGACAAAACTAAATCAGCTTGACAGTCTTGATAACACCTGTTGTTCTAGCACGACAGTACCAAAGTACAATGTTTTCCGATTACTTGGTCTCACTTCGAAGACATATCGAGTGGCGAAGTGTTCACCTAATCTTGCTGTTTGTGATTTATTCCCATGATAATCCTTGAAATTCCAATTTTTCAAATACAGACCGAGGAAATTGATCGTGAAGTCACAAGTATTACTCAAGAAAAAACTAGAAGAGCCATATGAAACTTGAGAGCCTGGCTTCAGAACTATATTTAGAATAAAGGAAGTCTTTTAAATGATGTAATTTTAAAACTAAGGAACTCCAGTTATTTGGTTCACAATTATAAACAGTATACTTTCAGATAGTAAAATATTTTATTTGTATTCCCATAAACTGTAATATTCAAATATTCAGTAACCGATAAAACTATGGCGGTTTTTATAGTGTATGCCTATGTTTGTATATTCTTTTCTTACATGGAAATTATAATCCCTTCGTCGTGAATAAATCTAACGCGAGAGCTAAAGGACAAAATCAACCTCGTATAAGTAAAAGTAATAACTAATAAACAAAATAACTCGTGCAAAATATTTTTTTAGATATAGCTTATTTTAACAGTTCTAAACTTACAATTATCTTTAGTTTCTTAAAAAAACGTAGCTCACTGCTCAGTAATAATGTCATATATTAAAAGCGTTAAGTAGGTAAGCCTGTTAAAATCAAACAAATTTCATTGTATTAATTCTTCAATATTAAAAAAAAAACTTCTTTTATCAAATAAATGCAATCTTTACAACAATATTATTAATAACTTAACTGTAAATAAAATGTATTGCAATCTCAGTTGTTTCAACGTTTAATAACGCCAGAAATGCAATAGGGTATAAGATATTTAGTAGCCCAACATAATTACCAATTTTATCAGCGTAAACATATAAATAGTTAATAATTACAAGGGTGGATCGAGATATTGTTTTATTTAAATTAATTTCTCGTGCTTGGATTATCGAAGGCTTTGGTGCAGTGGAAGATGAACGTTTTTTAAGATGAACGTTGTGACACAAATTTGCTATAATTGAAACTTTCATACAGTTACTTAGGTTTTACAGTCGTCCACCCTAAGTTCTACTGCCCCGACTTCTGATTTTAATAAAAGAAACACTTTTCAATAATTCAAAATCCTTAGTTAAAACTAAACACATTTCACGTTGACACTTTATATCCCTTGAACACTTTATATTTTAATACCTCTTGAAATAGAAAAAAATATTTCGTATTTTTGTACACAAATACAAATAGACAATATTTTAAAATAGAAAATATAAATTTCATTACTCATTTATGTATTGTTTTATTTATTATTATTTTTTTATTATAAATGATATCCTTTAAATTTGTTTGGTAAATTCTGACAACAGAAATTGGGTTTGTATGGGAGTTGGAGCAGACCCTTAGTTTGTCAACTGTCGGACAGTTACCGTTATTACCCACGGGCAAGGTGTCGACTTACACCAGCGTGACGACGCCTCGACGCGACATTTGCATACACTAATGACCCGTGCAGCAAAGAAAGGGTTGACGCAGGTGTCATATTGTTACTTTAATTTCATTTCGATAATAACTCGTCTCGCTTGTCTTGACCGTTCGATATAAGCATTGTTAATTGTCGCCATATGGGTGATAGAAGGGTTGAAGCGTTAAAAGGGCGTCACAGTGGTCGACGTAATATCTGGTGGTTTGCGTTTAATAAATATTTTAGAAAAAATATGGCTCTTCATTTTTATATACTTTTACCTCAACATAAAAACATATTTGTAAATAAAATGTCATAATATTTGTATTAAAATGTACGAAACTTGTGAAAGTTATATCACTTTAAAAATTGGTAGTTCTTTCGTGTGAGTCTTATGGCTATTCCATTAAGCCAATTATTGAGACCATTCTCAGGATTCATCAGGTAAAGTTTTAAGTTGTCTCAGGTTTAGCAAAACAATACAGTATTTATAATCTGAGAGGATAGATAATAATTCAATGAAATATCAAACAATTTCTTGCGATTATATTTGTTTTCTTGGTTTACAATTTTCTATATTGTTCATATGCATGGGGTTTTTGTGATTTGTATATTATGTTTCAGGTTAACATTTGAATAAAACTGCTGTCGTATGTCATGATGTTCTATATAGACTCTCCCTCATACTTTCTTACAATTTCAAAACCACATTTACTAACAAGTAAAACTCCACATTAGTTTTATATATTTTATAAATGACTTATTTTCCTATATTTTCTTGATGACAAATCAATATTTTAATTAAATGATAGTTAGAACTAAACCTCTTTAAATCGGCTAATTGTTTTCAGATTTTAATAATGCATTATATTAGATAAATGGTATGACGTAGGAGTAAGTACATTAATCAAGGCCATAAGCTTGAAGTTATTTTCTGACAGTTTTCGCAAAATTAATAGTATCTGAAATGGCTAAAAATCATACGTTATAAAAATTAATTTAATTAATTAAAAGAAAAGATTTATAAACAAACAAATAATTAGGTTAAACAGAAGTCACTGGTGGTTTGGGCGTAATTGATGATTTACTAAACTCTTATATTATTAAATACTTTTTTTCAGGAAATAACTATCATCCATTTTCATCACCTCTAAAATACGAATAATAAATAAAACTGATATTTCATGCATTAATATACTTGCTACAGCTAACGCCAAGAATATTGATCCAAAATGCATTAGTAGAAGGTATTGCAGCACAATGAAGTTTAACTGCTATAGTTAAACTTCAACGATATTCTTAATTTGACACGTACGGTACAATACAAGAGAGGTGGTATAGACGACCATTCATTGTGGAACGAATCACTTTAGACACTTAGTTTGAACTAAAATCCCACTTTTTCGTTCCTAAAATAATCTACGGAAATTAAATACAAGGACCTATGAGAGAATATAAAAATAAGTCAAGTTTTACACCACTTTAAAAGTAAACATTTTGAAAAAGAGTTTGACTTACTTGATCCATTTTTAAAATGGTAGCTCTAAACGTAAACTATTTTCACAATTAACTATAAGGAAGATTTAATACTAATAATAGCAGATTAAACCATTTTACTTTCTCTTGCTTTAAGAGGTGTTTTAATTTGATATTTCATTCTAACTACATTATAATTTGAAATTTTTAATATGTGGGCTTTTTATTTCGTATAGGAAAACTTTTGAAAAGTTCTGGGAATAAAAATGATCTGTTACAATAAACAAAAACAAAAATTTTGAATTGTTTAGGGCCGCTTATTTGTAAAATCAGCTTTTTTACAAAATGTTTACTTTTAAAAAGAACTTTAAATTTACGTAGAACTCGACCTTAAATTTACGTATATTTGAAATCTCTTTTTAAAAACTCCACTCCAAAATATGAGTTTGGACCACTGGGACATGAAAACGAATCGATAGAATGTTTAGGAACGAAATAATGAGGGTTCAATTGTAACCAAGTTTTTAAACTTACTTTATCAGTAGTGAAGTATTGCTTAATTTGTTCATTCGTGTGTCACAGCCTCGCACCAGTAATGACGAATATCCCGAATGCAGAATCAAAATATTGGTTTTTAGTAATTCTGTTTTAGGAAAGTAGAACTTAGGAACAAACAAATATTTTTCCGCGTCCCGTCTCAAATTTTATATCTTTAAATAGCTAGGTTTAACTGATACTGTTATACGATTTTATATCTATATTATTATTCTTGAGTTGTGAGCTAGATTTAAGGAAAAACTAAGGTAATTGTATTGCAAGTAGCAAGTTCAATATGAGGGACTGCGGATACCCAACTAAAGGAACTTGGGATACTCAAGGATAATATATTGGTCATATATTATCAGACATTTGACATGATCTGCGACAGTAAACGAAAATATAAAAACCAAAATGTTGTTCGTTTAGGGCCGCAATCTTAAAACATGACTAAATAAGTCAAAGTTTCTTTCAAATACTCAATACAAATTTTAAAACTCAGTACTCCTTCTCAACACCAATCAGAGGAGTAATATCAAACCGCGAAGAATGGTTAGAGAGATGTTGACCCAAGTGTGAACTGAATCTGTAAAGGTAACATTAGGCAGGAAAGTACTTGGCCAATGGAGTAGCATCCAGTAGTAATCCAAACAGAAATTACTGTTTCATTGGAATGTGCCAGAAAAATTCGTATACTCAGGTAAAGAAAATAGATATACTAATATAGTTAGGCAGCTTTGAAAGCTATGAACTAATTCTAGTCTGATAATTCAACCAGATCACATCACAATCTGGACAACAACATTACGCTTTGTTTTGTTTAACAAGATGTCAGCTACTGAGCCCACAGGACAAGTAGCGTTCTGTAGGGTTACTATCACAAATACTAGATAGATTACATCTGATATTCTATGCTGAGCATGTGCAAAATAAAAAAGAAGGTAAGGCAGGGATAATCGCAGGACCCACACTCATCAGGAAACACATGAAACGAATGGGCATGGGTGTCGAAGTCGGACGGTACTCTTCCACGGTGGGCTCAGCTCGCAGGACTATCCCAGAAGGGATGATCCAGTGACACCTGGTCACTGCAGGGCTACCCTCCTAACTTTGGGGGTCACTTCTTGTCACATGACAGGAGGTGCTGCAGGCTAATGTACCGACGCCGCGCAGCCTGGGTGGAGGAACTAAAAACTCTCTCTGTCCCAGGTCAGTAGCAACACATGGTGGTGTTGGGAAGCGCGACCAGCCTAAGCTTAGTCTTGGTTTGGGAGTTCCTCCTCCCTGCTGGGAAAAGTGGGGCGTCCATGACTTCCCCGCGTGGGCGATAACAGTGACTCTTGAGGAAAGGGTTGCTGGTGGTTGAGGTGAATGTCTTACTGCGGGGGACTGGATCCAACGCACCTCTTTGCACCCTGGAGGCTTGAGTGAGCCGTGGTCGGGACTGGCAATCCTTGACTAGGGATACTCACTATGCAAGCGTGTAGTGGGGCAAGTGCAGTAACTGTGAGTAGACCATTGAAGGTGAAACAATCCAGGTCTGTTGGTTCGGGTCTGGTGAGGTTCGCTGGAGAGACGGCTGAGGGGCAGTGGCTGGGCTACGGAGTGCTTGAGTCGCGGGAGGGCAATGTCTGGCGAATGCCTCACCACAGATGGTGAGAACGCTGCTCAAGACCCTAGATGGGGCAAAAACCTAAACTATTACTATTATGGATCAAACAAATCAACCCAAAGACACATACACATCAAGAGCGGCAGGGGAATCTCCAGTTGAGATAGACCAAGCGTCTCAAGATGTGAATATGCTCATGGAAGTCCCAGTTGGACATGCCATGTCAAACGCTACCCAAGGGAGGCCAGAAGCTCTATCTGAGCAGGCTGGTGGCTCAAGGGATAGTGCTGAAGGTTCAGATTCTGAGCTGAAGAAAACGGCATCAATGATTAACAGGATGCATGTTAAGGACTCAGTCAAAAGGGGTGCTGCCTTCTACAGAGAGAAGAAGAGGCGGCGCAAAGAGGAAAAGATGGCTGCAGGGACATGGGTGGAATCCCCAAAGCAAACTCCTGTGAGCAGGGAAGTAGGGGCTGGCAGTGGAAAGTCAAAGAGGATAAGGTCCGAGGTCAGCACTCCTTCAAGCTCAGGAGTGACGCAAACGCAGAAAAAACCTAAGGGGGGGCAGTAATGACATTAGCAGAGAGGCTGGCCTCCATTAAGGTTGCTGTGATCCCCAGAAACTATCCGGAAGGGCAGCTCACTGAGGATGACATCCTGGAGCTTTCGTCTGTGCTAATCGCACAGATGAGGCCTCTGTCAGATGGATGTCTGCCAGGCTTCAGTGAGTCGCCCAGGCTGAATAGTGGCGCTATGGTTCTGCTGTGTGGTAACCCGGAAACCAGAGGTTGGCTGGAACAGGCAGTAGCGAGATGCAACCCTTGGAAGGGGGTAGATCTCGAAGTGGTGGAGGCGAAAAAGGTGTTGAATGTCAGCAAGGTTATCACCAGGTTTCCACCTCCATTCGACAAAATGAAAGTTGAGGATGTAATCTCAAGGATTCATCAACATGATATCAATCTCCCAACACGAGATTGGAGGATCATTAATGCTAGAACCACATGTCCTCAGGGGCGTACGGTAGTGCTAGGGCTAAATGAGAAGGATCTGGAAGAGCACAAGAAGAGAAACCTTAGGGTTAGGCTTGGACTAGGGCAAATCCAGTTTCAGATCATTAGCAAACATCAAAGGGATGCTGCCAGCAAGGAAGGGGCTGAGGGTGGTTCAAGCCAACCTTCAGCATAAAAAGGCTGCTAGCCTTAACCTGGCCACCAAGTTCAAGACCGAAAAGATTGATGTGGCTCTGATTCAGGAACCATGGGCGGTCAAAGGTAAGATATTGGGGCTGGGAGACTCTGGGGGTAGGCTGATGTACGATGTGTCATTAGACACCCCCAGAACATGCATGTTAGTAAATAAGAATATTAATGCTTTTTTGCTACAAGAGTTCTGTTACAGGGATCTGGTTGCAGTCAAAATAAGATTGGATTGTTTGGAAGGATGCAGGGAAATTATAATAGGCTCTGCGTACTTTCCTTATGACTTGGCTAATCTACCACCAACTGAAGAAGTTGGACGGCTCGTGGAGGAAGCAAAGAGGAAAGGGCAACACCTAGTTGTTGGAGTGGATTCCAACGCTCATCACTCTGCATGGGGCAGCACAAACTGCAATGCTAGAGGTATGGCTCTGTTTGATTACATTTCTAGGTTAGATCTAGATATAGTAAATGTAGGTAACAAACCTACTTTCATCACTAGAGTGAGGAGAGAGGTTCTAGATATTACTTTATGTACTCAACATACGGCTAAACTCATTAAAGGTTGGAGAGTCTCGGAGGAGCCATCTTTGGCAGACCACCAGCATATTCAATTTGAATTGATGAGTAAACAATTTGTAAACTCAAGATACATAAACCCCAAAAAAACTAACTGGAATAAATTCAGGGAGGATTTGGGGCAGGCTGTGCAGGAGTTTAGTACTGAGGTGAGGGAGGTAAGTATGTTGGAAGAGGCAGCGGAGCAGCTGCAAGCTGCTGTGCAGCGTGCTTATCAGGTCAACTGTCCCCTCATTGAAAGGAAAGAATATGGTAAGGTAAGGTGGTAGAATGGGGACCTTGCTAGGATGAAGAGGGATGTAAGAAAAAGGTTCAAGACCTCTGCTCGTCTCGGGTGCTGGGATCCATACCACAAGATACTCACGGAGTATAACTTGGCAATCCGGAAAGCAAAGAGGGACTCTTGGAGGCAGTACTGTGGAAGAGTTGAAACATGCTCTGAAGCTGCCAGACTTCAGAAGGTCCTCAAGGCTGATCGTACTAATGTGGTAGGTTCTCTGGAAAAACCAGATGGCTCTTACACTCGGTCGGGGTTGGAAACGCTGGAAGCCCTCATGGCATGCCACTTTCCGGACTCTGAGAGAGATGAAGAGGGTTTGTCTCTATGCACTGGTGTAGTGCCGCGTAGAGCGGATTGGAACTGTGCAAGGAGAATCATTTCAGATGGAAGTGTGGAATGGGCCATTAAGTCGTTCGAGTCGCACAAGGCTCCGGGGCCGGACGGGATTCTTCCTCTGTTCCTCAAGGAGGGATTGGAAGAGATCAGGCCGGTGCTTGCGGAGATGTTTCGGGCGAGTCTTGCCTTGGGCCATGTTCCAAGGCAATGGGCGGTGGCTAGGGTGGTGTTTGTACCAAAGCCTGGAAGAGCGGGTTATGCTCAGGCCAAGGCATACAAACCCATCTGCTTAAACTCATTTCTACTCAAGACAATGGAGAGAATACTGGATAGAGATATCCGGGAGACAGTGCACATGAATTTAGCCTTGCACGAAAATCAGTTTGCGTATAGGCCAGGCAGATCCACAGATGCAGCTCTACATCAACTTGTGAGCAGGCTGGAGGAAAGCATGGAAAGTAAGGAAGTAGCACTGGCGGCTTTTCTGGATATAGAGGGTGCCTTCAGTAACACTTCACACCAGTCGATGTTGAGGTCGTTAGAGGGGTGTGGGGTGAACAAAACTGTTGTAGGATGGGTTGATGCCATGTTAAGCAGCAGAAAAATCCAGGCATCCCTGTATGATGAATCTATCATGGTCAGGGCTTTTCGTGGATGTGCTCAGGGTGGTGTTCTTTCCCCCCTGCTATGGAACCTTGTAGTGGACAAGCTTATGCGGAGGATGAATGCACAAGGATATAACACCCAGGGTTATGCCGATGACGTTGTCATTGTGGTAAGAGGCAGAGATCTGAAGATTGTCAGTGAACTCATGCAGACTGCCTTTACTCTGGTTGAAAGATGGTGTCAGGAGGAACAGCTGGCTGTAAATCCTGGAAAAATCTCTCTTATTCCCTTTACAAGAAAAAGGAAATTGGAGATTAATCAACTGCCTAAGCTCTTTGGGCAGGAGGTAGCATTTGAGGATCAAGTAAAGTACTTGGGTATCCTGCTGGATAGAAGACTTACCTGGAATCCGCAGATGGAGAGGGTGATAACTAGGGCCAAGAATCTTATGTTTGCATGTAATAGGGCTGTAGGTAAAACATTTGGGTTAAAACCAAAGATGGTTTTGTGGATTTACACCGTGATTATTAGACCAATAGTCGCCTATGCGGCGGTAGTATGGTGGCCTAAAACAGTTCAGAGTGTTGTCGGTGGGAGGCTGGATAGTGTCCAAAGGATGGCTTGTCTGGCTGTCACGGGTGCTATGAGGTCGACTCCGACGGATGCTTTGAATGCCCTCCTGGATCTCCCTCCTCTTCGTGTGTTTATACAGGGACATTTCAGGATGGGGGCGTATAGACTGCAGCAGGTAGGCTGCTGGAGAACAAGATGGCCTGCGGTAGGCCATTGCAAAATAAATCAGGTGGTCTCTAAGGAAGTTTTAAACATGCCATCAGACCACATGATTCCAAAACTCTCTATTGAGAAACTCTTCAAGACAAAAATCTTCTCTAGGGAAGAATGGGTGTCTAGAAAGAGTTTGTACGACGAGCAGGATATAGTCTGGTTTACAGATGGCTCAAAAACGGAGGAGGGAACAGGGGGTGGAGTCAATGGGGTTCAACCTGAGGGCTCCACTGTCTTGTATCTAGGCAAACATGCTACTGTTTTTCAGGCAGAAGTTTGTGCGATCTCAGAATGCATAGAAGAGAATCTTAGAATGGGATACAAAGGTAAGAACATCCTAATTTTCTCGGATAGCCAAGCAGCGATCAAAGCGCTAAATTCATATAGAGTAAAATCTAAAGTGGTTTGGCACTACCTCTCGGCATTGATGAAGCTTAGCCAGGGGAACGAGGTTTCTGTGTGCTGGGTCCCTGGGCACTCAGGCATTGATGGTAATGAGAGAGCAGATGAGCTAGCCAGGAAAGGGTCTGAGGCTCCTCTTGTGATCCCTGAGCCGGCGATTGGGATTTCCTATGGGCATGCCAGAGCATCGGTTGAGATGTGGATGCAGGAGGGCAAAGACAAAGCCTGGAAGGTTTCAGGAACAGGTGGACTTGCCAGGAAGTTGTTCAAGCCGGGCAGGAAACATGCAGAAGAACTTATCTCGCTAGGAAGGGATAACATGAGATGGGTGGTTGGCCTATTAACAGGTCACTGTCATCTCAGGAAACACCTACATAGAATAGGGATTGCTGAGGAGAGTATATGTAGGAAATGCGGAATGGCTGAAGAATCGGCGGAGCACATCCTTCTGGAATGTGAGGCTCTAGGTAGAGCCAGAACTTTCACCTTGGGCCCACCAGGGCAGGAAAGGGAAACCATCCTATTAAACCCAATAGGTAGCATCTGTTCCTTTATCAGGAATACAGGTATCACTGGGTGGGAGTAATTAGGAAAATCAAGGGGGCAAAAGATCTTTTTTGGTCGACGCCGGCAGGGTTTCTGTTTAGGACCTTGCAACCCACAAAAAAAAAAAAACGAATGGGCATTTTCACCAGATGTAGGGAATGGATTCTGCATGAGGAAAGCGCATGATTTATGAATAAGAGAGGCTAGGATAGGTGAGGTACGAACATCACCCAAGACAACTTCATCAAAATGTTTTCAGCTTCACATAACTTATTGGCCTTATAACTTATTGGAAGATTAGAGGCCAATCATCCTTTCTCGTGGGATGAGCTCTTGATTCTGAAGTGCAAAGGAATCCTAAGAAGAAGAGGGTTAATTGTTGATTTTGTAACTAAACACCATCAGTATTTCACAAAATTATGCACAACGTCGAGATATTCTATCAAAATTAAGTGATATCTACAGAAACTGTTTTTAAAATGTTTAGCTAAAACTTACTTTTAATGCAAACTTGTAGTAACTATTTTCTTATTTATTGACATAGTTACCAGTTGCACAGAATAAAAGTCAAAACAGCTGATTAAGGTGACCAACACAATATTGACTAGCTCATCACAATATAAGGTGTGACCTAGGCTGGACTAATGAGTTAGACATAGACACATAATTTAGATTCAATCATAGTAGCCACGGATCAGTTTTATAATTAATATTAAATTATACGCGAATACTCACCAATGTCGTTGCATAACCAAACATCGATTAGTACAAATTCAACAACCGACGTGCACGTCATGTCCGGTGTCAACAAGTGCGCGTTTGAACGAGATATTTTATAAAACCTGATGATGGACAATTGTCCGAAATTGCAATTGTTTTAGGAAAAAACCAGAAGGATCAATAGACGTGAGTTTTCACATATAATTTAATATTAAACATATTTAGGTTTTCCTAAAATACTTTTGACTAATGTTTAATGGTGTACAATAACACCTGATTAAATCATCGAACGATGTTGCATAAATTCTATAATAGACAAGTTACATTACCTAGAATAGCGCTTGTAGACACTTCCGCTCTTGCTAATGGCAGTCTTATTTTTTACTTGAACCATATATAACTTTCACAGGAGTAAATTTCACAGAAAACTTTAATGTATAATGTGTAGAAAACAAAAGTGGTTACGACTTCCTACTTTCTAGTAATTGAACACAAAATCATGTTTTTTGTCCTGTTTACAATGAAATG
>JAGFPH010000152.1:741749-793730 GCA_018207615.1 Philaenus spumarius
ACAATTTTTAACCGAAAGGAAGGTGAAAAAGTCTAACTAAACCTAACCTAATCCGACCTAACCTAACCTAACCGCAAGAATGTTCAAAAAACTTACCTAAAATGTGAATGGTTTGATTGTTTAATTGATAAAAGCGCTTCAGTAGCAGTCATACCATTTGTTATCATTAGCTTCAGTTGTTATTCTAGAAGTATGTGTAAACATGAAGTAGTGTTGTTGACTTTAACAGGAAAATATTTGACGAAGGATAATGTGTAATAATTATAACTCAAGTGTAATAAAACAGTGGGATCAATATGTAATCTCTCAAACATTGACATTACTCTAATCAATATTTGCAGGTTTTCCCTTCCCTTCCACTAATATTTTAAACATACACAATCAATTTGTTTTATGTAGTTTACTGTTTTATCTACTTTAGTAATTACAATGTTTGTAGTATACACAGATTAATATCATGTAAATATTGTATAATGTATACAAAATTGTGTGTACTGTTAATTATTGTAAACAGTGAGGATTTGATGAAATATCTCTACAAGATTTTTATTTACGTTTTTTCATATTCATAATAAAAAGTGACAAGACGTAGATCTTGTTTAGAATATATGGTGTTTCTAAAGGATATACACAATATACTTTTCAAAGTTTTCGTTCAGCTTTGTTGGCAAATTCCCATCTGCCTTTAATTATTGTGTGATTTGGAAATTAAGGGTTATTTAAGATATTAACTTCAAATTTTGTATATACTACAGAGACATGACTTGGGCTAATTGAACCCTTGGTTAAAACAAAAATTACCAATTGGTCTCGAAATGGTGGAAATTAAACTTGTGTTAAACCCCATTCGTTTTGCGACAAATTACTAATATAACAAATGTGCGCGATGTTATTACAAATTGAAAAGATAAATACGAGTCTTTGTTTATAAGATCAATAGTTTTAAGTTATTAAGCTGAAATTTTACATTTTATAAAGCTTGTTAACCCGCATTTAAAACTCCCAATAATAAAAACTCAAGAAACATTTTACAATACTATAAAATTTGTTTGGGGTAAAAATTGGAAAATAAGACTTACATAACCATTTATTTTGAATACTCTTCTGAGTGTATCCAAAGATAACTACATTATTTTAAATTATTTTTTTTCAAAAATAAATGCAAACACTTATTGCAAAATATACGAATGTATACTAAACTTGTCTTTGTGTTTCTATGCAAAAAAAAAACAACTCATTTTTAAAAGCTAATTTATCATTGCATTAATAATTTATAATAGTTATTTATGTCTTAAGTAAGGAAAGTATCACTTTGTAACCCAGAAAGGAAATTTTCTTGAGAGCGACTAAGATACTTTCTACTTTTACACACAAAATGTTTCCTCCAGCTAAATTTTTAGTAAATAATTTGCTTTCTTCTATGGAACAAACTTTATTAAAACATGGACATTCATATTTAAAAAAACAACTAAGGTTATGAAAAAAAAAACAGAAATGGAAATGGTTCATTGATGCATTGTGGTTTCAGCAGCTGTTTTACTAACATATGATTTAGCTGGTGGAAAAGTGAATATATAAAAAGCATTGAGTATACTTTCCAGCCCACCTAAATACTTTTGATACGTTCACTTTCGCCCGCCGGATGATAAGTTGTTCTTCCTACCCTACTAATAAGGCAGAAAAGCCCTTAAAGTAGTAGCTGAAGAACAAATATATTAGGCCTACAAAAAAAAAAAATAAAATGGGTTTTAATATTATAGGCCAACATCAATTTAATAATAACGTGTTTGAAAAAGGAGGAACGTCTGAAGTATTTTTTGTGATTTAAAATGCAATGCCAATAATTATGTCTGAAAATGTATTGTCATTGCATAAGCTTGACATATAAAGAAATATGGAGTAATGATAAGATGTGAAAACAATTGGTTTGATTCATAGAACTGTTATTAGGCTAGCCAGATAAAGTGATCACACATTTTTGACATATTTTTTTTGTTAGGTTAACTTATAAGAAATATAGTAGGTGGCAGTGTAACATGATAAGATGGTTTACCACAAGGCTCTGTACTGGAACAGTTTTTATTTTCATTTATGATGATCACAATGTCAATAAACGGTACCAGGAAACTGGCACATACTTTCTCATAAACATATTTAAATTATTAAACAGATTCATTGTAACTTCGTAATTGTAGGTCGGTTAGGAGAGGTGATATTAAAGTAGGAGATTAACTAATAAATATTATTATTATTAGCTAGAGAGAAAACTATACTATCGATTTCGAACAAATTTGCACAAAACACGTCTATTAGGCCTGTATATATGCACGAAAAAGGTTTTGAAAATTTTTGAAAAACAACCCCCTTTTTGGCCATAAAAACCCCAAAAGTCAGTTATTATTATTATTAGGCTATTATTATTATTAGCTAAACAAGAGATTCTTAGAAAGATACGGTTTTCTGCCGTTGTTAGGGTACATTAAGGGCTACAAATAAGCCAAATTTGATCAAAATCGTTAGAGCTGTTTTTTATAAAGAAATAATAACTGATTTTTTGGGATTTTTTTTTGAAAAATTGGAGTTGTTTTTCAAATCAAAATTTTTCAAAACTCTTTTTCGTGCATCTATATGGGCCTAATTGACATGTTTGGTGCAAATTTGTTCGAAATCGATCCAATAGTTTTTTCTCTAGCTTTGTATACATACAGACAGACATTTTGCAAAAACCACTTTTTTGAACTCAGGGGGTCCCAAAACGGATATTTCCAAAAAAATCTCAACATCGGTTTTTTTGCGATCACTATACTTTCTCTATACTATAGTATAGTGAGAAAATAAAACATGTTGATCATGTTTAGGATTTAATCATACAAATAAATTATTATGTGCAAATCACACACACATTTTTGGTCAAGAAAATAATTCTAAGTATAGTAATAATAATAATCTTTATTTACTGAGGCGAAGTTAGGACCATTGGGTCCTCTCTTCCACTTAACCTCGAATATATATCTATATATATAAAGCTGAAATACCACTGACTGACTCACTCACTCACTCATCACAGTATTTCAAAAACCATAACAATTAGGAACGTGAAATTTGGCACACATATTGCTCATAGGTTCTAGAGACGCACTAAGAAAGTATTTGAAAATATGTGGCCTTTAAGGGTGGGAACAATCCCTAAAACAATAAATATAGTTTGTTATAGATCTCAAAAACCCTACCGATAAGGAACGTGAAATTCGGTATTCATATTGTTAATAGGCCTTAGAGGCGCACTAAGAAATTGCAGCTTTGGTAATGGAAATCACAAAATTCGTCGTCAACTTCTTTGTTATATTTTAATAACAATATTAAAATGTATTGGCTACTCACGATATTATACCACCAGTTAGTTTTCTTGAATACGTTTTCAATTAAAATGTGGCGGAGTGTATGTTGGAAATGTGATACTTCAGTACAGTGTTTTTGTTTCACGTACGACAAAAATAAATTAGATTTATTGTATCGGCTGTTACTTAAGCTAAGTTAGCTAACTATTTTGCCCATGCATTAAACATTTATGGATGTAATATTAGTTTTAAAATGAAATAGTGAACCTTGAGATACAAAGGAAAATATATTTAGACAATGCACACATAATTTTTAATTTTAAGGTTAGAAAAAGACAAGATTTAAAAAAATATAAACTATTTACGAAACCCTTTCAACTTGGTTGGGTTTATTTCTTGCCACCTGAGTTGAACTGAAGAGAAAAACGGTCGTCTGTCAAGAGCATAGAAAATTCCTAAAGCCTTCAAACTTCCCCTTGAGTGGGACATTCCAAATAAGACACCGGAACTCGTTTTAAACTAGCATAACCATGTTTCTTGTAAATATTTGTTTACCTGGTTAACGTGTATGGGTCGAGATGCTCAAAAATTGCAAGTAATAGTTTATGAAAGCGGCGCTTTAATGGATGCCGCTAAGAGAAGTAAATATTGACCGAGGTGGACATGTCCGAACCTTGGTCTAATATTTATCTTTACTTAATCTTTTAGCTTAGTTCTGTCTCACTCTTACAAACACTATGACATCGTTAGGCCTACACCAAGGTAATTAACATAGAGGTTGCATTAAAGTGCTGTGGATATTATTTTTTAAATTCCTCACGGGACTTTTCTTGTTTGCTTTTGTCAAAGTGGTGTCAATGGTACGCGTTTAACTTTGTTACTGACCTAATTATTATCGATTTATAGGCCCTACGTTTTATGTGCATTCTCTTCTTGCATTGTTTCGTTAATTTAATCACATGACCGTTAGTCTATTACAGTTTATAATATAGTTCAAATCAATTAAATTTTTACCCGTATCGAAAAAATATAAAACTAATCTAATTTTTGGGTGTTAGAAAAAAGAACAACATCTTCAACGTTTCTGGTGAATTTGTAAAAAGTCAGCTGAAATAGGAAGAATTCTGAAATAGGGAGCATTTTTTAGCAATTGCAATTACAAGTTCACAATAATATCAAACAGTAGCTACAAAACTAAATAAATAAGAACTCGTTTAGGCTTTATATACCTACATTGTAAGAAAATTGTGTATTTCCTGGTGGAATATCGCATTAAACTGTAAAATAGACCTACCACATGATTTTACATCCAAATAAAAACTGAATGTTTGAAAATCGATATAAAAAAAATTTTTGTTAAAAAATTATTTGTTTTTTTTACGACATCAATTTGTGGATAAGACCAATGATGGAAGAGGAGAGAAATGAAACATGAAAATGGCCAACGTCAATAGCCAGATTCGAAACTATGGCAGCTCGAGCCTAGGACTAGGATAGGATGCCTATTGAAATACTACCATCAACTAAGCTGTTGCCATGCACAATCAAAAACCAGTAAATGGTGGATTAAAAGAAGAAAAAACAATTTTCTTAAATGTTTATGTTAAGTTTGCACGTGGTAACCTAACCTTTTAAAAATGCATGTACAGCAAAAGTATAGGTTTTACCTAATTAAAAATATACAGGGTGACAATTAAGTCTTGAGACGGTTTAATATTTCGTATATAAAGAAAATTTTAAGGTAGATGTGATTGAGGTACCTACTTTATGTAAAAATACTATTTTATTAAGATTTCAAAAAATGTATCCGCCATCTTGGATCCGCCATTTTGAATGTAACTTTGTTTTTTAAATAGGAAGGTGGTCTCTGATACAGCATTTCGATGTAAAATTTCAAGAAAAAACAAACGGTGAAATTTGCACATCCATATCTTTAACCGTTTTAAAATAGCGGCCAAAAAACAACGAAATCGTGTTTTCCGATTTTGCTCCATTTTGCTGTATTATTTTTTTTTTTATACTAATTATTATACTTTTTGGATTTAGAATGAAATAAGCTTTCAAACATATTTTAATATCAAACATATGTTTTAATAAGCTTTTTCCTTTATTTAAAACATATAAATTTAATTTTGGAAATTCGTTAAACTTACGTCATCGGTTCAGCTGCGTGATGGAATTATTTTAAATTGTTTGCGAATGAGTTTATTTTTCCACCAACTAATTACGCTTTATATTGATATACAACACACAGATAGTAATTGCATAGTTCCACGTAATTGTTCTTACTAATTTATTCAATAGGCCTAACTAAAGGCTACATTTAATGCAAATATTAATTTTAATAATTTTACATAGGCTACAGTATATTATACTGTAGGCCTACTCTTAAAAAACTGTGCATATGATTTAAAAACCTGCCCATGTGTTTTTACCGAATATATTTTCTACAGCGATTATATACCACTTATATTCAAATATTTTTCTAACACTCATCAAGTTAGTTGCGTTCTGGACACTATTTAAACAAGGAACCAATCCTCGTATTTTATAAATTTCTACAAAATTAGTAATAGTAAATTGTAACAAAATAAAATATATTAAAAATTGTTTAGTACATAAGACAAGTACATGCCTAAAACTTCCTGGACTCATGGAAATTTCCAAGTGAAATGAGGTAATGACTTCACAAATAAATGTTCTAATTGACAACATTTCCTGCGAGGTTTCTAAAAGCAGACAGAGAGGTGTTGCACTACAGTTGATGGTATGCACAATGTGGCAACACTGTCAACTTATCTTTTAACTATTATCTGCTATTATCTTGGTACTGTGAATCATGCCGTCAACTTGGTTCTTTCATTGGATGCATGAACGCTCAGCGTAGGTAACGTAGCAAACTCACATGTGAAGTTTATTACATGTGTAAGTATAATAATGAATTATTCAGCGATACTTAAATAATTACCAGAGTGTATTCCTTCCGACAATGTAAAACTAGTTTTACAGATTTCGTGGTGGTTTAATAAATAACAATAGCCGGTATAGGATTACTCGAAACAAAAAAATATATCTGATTATTAAGAGGCTTCTATATGGTTCATTAAGTTTTATTATTATTTTAAGATTTATGTTAAGGAAGGTAAATAATCAAAACTGGTATGTTCATTATGCAAATGGACCACCTAAAAAACATGTAAAACTTTTTGAAAATCAGCCTACATAAATTTTGTAATCTAGAATCTATTTTCTAAGGAGTTTGTTCTAGTTTCATACTTATTTAACTTCTACAATTTCCTGATAAACACGTTGACACGCGTAGTCAATGACGTATTGGCACATCGATAATCTTCAAAACAAACATAATTTTGTTATATTTTTGATACTATTATTGTAAATTAGATCTGCATAAAATGAGCTGCAACAGGAATAAATCTATCAGAATTTTTGACTGTGACTAAAAGCATTAATTAATTAGTGCTATTCATAAAAGTCAGGATAAAAATTTAAAACAAGACATAAAAAATGGGTAGGCAAGAGGAGGCATTTTTTTAATTGGACGTTTTTAATTTTATCGAAGAAAATATTGATAAAATTATGAAAAATACAAAATTTAAAATTTTCAAAAAATTATATTTATTTTCAAAACTTGTTTTAACTATTGGAGAACATCACTCGCATAATTGAGCGGAATGGTTTAAAGTAACTTTTGGCAGAAAGATTGTTATAAAGCCAAAGAAAATATAGGATTATACAGGATGTTCAGTAATTACGGGATCAAACTTTGGGGAATGGTTCTATGGGCCAAAATAAAATAAAAAGTTCAAATAAACATAGGCCCGAAAACTCTTCGTTTCCTAGATATCTGCCATATTGTTGTTTGTACGAAGTAATTCATATCTAGAGAACGGTTTGACGGATTGAGTTCAAACTTGACATGAAGTTTAACCTAACAATGATATATTTTAAGAAAAAACGATAAGCAATTAAATCTAATCATGCGTTTTAAAATGGTGGTTGTTTGAAACTTTCAAACCTTAATTACTCAAAAACCGTACATTTTAACAAAAAAAATGTAAAGACACCTTTTTATAGCCCTTTTGATTCTCTATCGGATGATATAACTGTCAAAATAATCGGACGAAGGATAATAGCTAAGTTAAAGATAATGACAGCAAATGTACATTCAATATTGTAGTATTTCTGTGTTGCTATAGGATGCCGGGATGAACAAACCAATTATTATCCAATTATTAAAATAATTTAACTATTATCCTCCATCCGATTGTTTTGACAGTTACACCATACGATAGGGAATCAAAAGGGCTACAAAAAAGGTATCTTGATGGATACACTGTCCCCGGAAAGCTCTAGCAACAGAACACTCAGATAAGATTTCCAAAGAGTTATCGAAACTGTTACCAAAGCAATAAACTTGATCAAAAACACTCCTACAAAGGCAAAGATTATCGAAAAGCTATGTCTTGATTAGGAAAGTGAACACTCACAACTTTTCTACTACATCACTTCTTGATTACTGTCTCCTTTCAAAGAGTTTAAAATGAAATATATCTCTTCATAAATGAAGAAGGTTCACGTGAAGCATGTAAGTTTATTGATAAAGAGTTTTTAATAAAACTAGCGATTTTCACAAACCATTTTAAAACATACATCTGCAACGATGTGACACAACTGTGTGTTATCTAACTATCAGACAAGATAGAAGTTTTTTTTAATAAACAGATTCTTTGGACAATTAATTGCTGATTGCTTTGGACAATCAGTTTTTGAAATCTAACTAATAGTTGAAACTTAAAGATAAGCCGAAAACTGTATTTTTCTGAATATCTTTTAAAGCTAAGACTCTTCTTAGACAAATATAGATCAAGTGATGATTTAGAAACATTTAGTTAGATCAATAACCCATTCAGTTCTAGTTCTCAAGCTAAACCTTAATACTGAAAAATAGCTAGCATTTTCTCTTTCAAACATAACACCAAGGTATGAAGAACTCTGTCGAGGGTGAACCACACCCCTCTCTGAGAACACGAGTGATTTTTGTTATCTATTGTTAAGTATTTTTACAACTACTTTTAGCATTTCATACAAAGACGGTATACTACTTTCTTTGTTTACGTGAGTGATTTTAATTTTAATAGAACTGCTCAACTATTTATTTATTAAAAAAAATAAAAGTATAATACAAATGTATGTTAATGCTAAAAAATATGTTTTTCTGGCTTTTGTTATAACGTTATAACGTAGAGTTGGTTAGCTACAATTTTACAGCTATTACATTATAATATGTGTGTGTGTGTTTTTTTTACAGTATCCACAAATCAATGCATAATTGAATAAAAAATGCATAGAATAATATTGAGAAAATTAATATTTGTACTGTTAAATGTACTCTTATTACATTATAACATGCAATAGTGTATGCAGGTACACGGGAGATGCCGCGTTCAATCATAATCTGGTAGGTTAGTAGAACCTAATATCAAGTGATTCGATTTGACGTATTAACCACTTTGAAGGAGGCTATGTCACATGGTCAAAAGGACAGACACTACGAAACAAAAATAATTTCATCAAGACAATACAAATAGATGTCGGAAGATTGTGACAGCATAAAAAAATTAGAACCTAATGTCATGTGATTCGATTTGACGTATAACCACTTTGAAGGAGGCTATGTCACATGGTCAATAGGACAGACACTACGAAACAAAAATAATTTCAATAAGACAATACGAATAGATGTCGGAAGATTGTGACAGCATACAAAAATTAGAACCTAATGTGAAGTGATTCGATTTGACGTATTAACCACTTTGAAGGAGGCTGTCACATTGTCAAAAGGACAGACACTACGAAACAAAAATAATTTCAATAAGACAGTACAAATACATGTCGGAAGATTGTGACAGCATAAAAGAATTAGAACTAATGTCAAGTGATTCGATTTGACCTCTTTGATGGAGGCTATATAACATGGTCAAAAGGACATCTATTACGAAACAAAAATAATTTAGTTTTGGCAATACAAATAGTTGTCGGAAGATTGTTATGGAATAAAAGAATTAGAACAAAGTCAAGTGATTCGATTTGACGTATTAACCACTTTGAAGGTAATATAAAATGTTTAAAAACAATTTTTTAACAAACTAATTCGAGGAACACTAACAAAAAATTACTAACAAACCAACTTTAACCTTATTCAACTAGGTTGTTTCAATTAATTACGGTTTTCCCGGCTAAGGACAATTTCTCCAACTTCGTGGTGCAAATTAAGGGATTACGTTAAATAAATAGAGTATCAAGAAGGTAAAAAGTGAATCATGACTTAATCTGATCTAAGCAAATAGAATAAGTAGGCTGTATCAACATTGTCTTAAGACTGTTTTGATAGGGATAAGTGAGTGAGATAAAACTAATACATTTCGCGTGTACCATAACCGCATTGTTGACATTAAGCAAATATACGTTATCCATTAATAACAAGCCCCTGAACATTATCTACCGTCGCCAATTTCACGGTTCTTCTCTTATCTAAAGATTATAAACGTAAACAGTATGATGTTTTTGTTTATAGCTTGAGAGTGTATAGTAATCAAGATCTAAAACGTTTATGGATGATTATAAAATGAGGGGCTGTACTGTAGAACCAGGTTGTATTGCAAGTAATGATAGTTAAATGTTATTTTGCTTTAACTGGCATTATAAAAAAGAAACTATAGGCTACTATTTTACATTTATTTTTGTTATTAAAATTGTTTCAAGCCTAAGTAGCCATATAAGGAGAACATTAAGCAATCAGCAAAAATAACTTAATGCCTCGGTTTTTTCCTGACTAAATTAAGAAATATCCGCCTAACCTATAGTATTATATACGCCTCTGGATCAACTATTTTTACTGACCCGACCCACCCTCATCAACTCGACTCTCACTGTGTGTGAGAGGAGAGCGGGCCAAAACCATTAATACAAATATAAATTAGATATGGAAAGAAAGTATAGAATTTTTTAAATATTTTATTGCTTATTAAAAAAAAATTATTTGTTTACTGCAAGCTAATACAAATTAACAAATTGTTTGTACTATTTTTCGTTTACTATAACAATAATGTATCGTGTGTAAACGTTTTAGAGACTTCAGTCAGTGTGTTCAGACTGTCTATGAAGTTGGCCTTTTGTGTGTTCTTTCTCTTCCTTCTTTGATCCTACCGGCACTTGGTAAGGTCTTTAACAAACTTTTAACAACATTACAGCTTTTATAATCTACATTTCGTAATATAGTTTTTTTACTAAACTTGTGACTTTTAGAAATAAGAATTTTATATTCTACAATTTTATATAAAGAAATGTTTTTTATTTTTTACCAGCTACAACCGATCACAAATTTATAAATTAACTGAACTAACTCCCAACGATTGTTTAGAAAAACATTTTAACTTATTTGATCAATAAGAAAACTATATTCGAATTCTCGAAACGGATATTGAATGTGTTGGTTGCCATGTAAAGATATTGTATTTGACTTTTTTTCGGGCAAATAGCACACTATTTTACAATTTCTAAGTTTTCTGAGATTGATTGCGTAACCTGAAATGTCTATACTTAATCTAGAAATGTTCACTAATTGTTGCAAGGGCCTGGCATAAAAAGGCTATAAAATAAATTAAGTTGGCCATTACATCAGAAAATAGTAATAGTTAAAAAAAAATATTTTACATTTTTTAAACTAAAATGAATGCAAAAAATACTTTTCTTAAATTTAAATAACAGCCATAAATATGTAGAAATATATCCTACGTATTACATAAACTATTGGTGTCCGTGTAGTCTACGCGTATTTTAAAATTAACTGCCTCACGGTTATAATCACGAAAAATTAAAAATCTACCACCCCTTAAGGCTCGGCTCCCTAAATTCAAAACGGCGAAGTTCGCAACCTATTTCAATGTTAAAATAACCTAATTATACCTTCACTTTTAAGCATATTTTGTGTTATTTTCTTCAAAAAACGAAAGCTGTATTTTTTCTTAAAGTAAAATAGATTGTGGATGTTGTTTGCTAAGGTTCTTTGCAAGGTTTTTTTTTGAAACTGAGTAAAAAATTAATAAAGTCTACTATTTTCTACTATTTATATCATACGTTTATGAAAAGAATAAAACGGTTTTTTAAAAATTTATTCATTAATCAAGATCCGCATATGACAGTACTTCAAAATGAAATCAATTTTTTTAATTTATTCCACGAATTAACGGAAAAATTACTTATTCTGTAGCATTGCTCTTATGGGGATCAGGTTCAATAAGGTGGACAGAGTATCCTCCCCCTTAACTACTGAGATTAAAATGGGTCTGTACCCATGACCAAAGAAACAAGAATCCTGAACATCTATCCTTCACACTACATTACCATAAAAATTAATAAACCATTATCACTTGTCTCCATGAAGAGGGTTGCTTGAACCCCTCGACCAGCTGTTTCCCTAAGCCTTAACTAGCCGGCGATTTGTTGTCCTCCCTCCAACGGATAAGCCACCCTTTGTCTCTGATGACAGATATCTTTTGTTCTGTTTCTGGCCAAGTTACAGCAAATCAATCGATATTTATTGCCGGGTTTGTAAGTGTAATTGTTGTTGTAGAGTTATTAGACAATAACCTACTATTAGCGTTCAGTTCGTAAGTAATTTTATCAACTTTAAATAATATTTGAATACATATTTTTCTTAATTTTTCACGTTCATCGAGAAACGTTAAGTTAACTTATGATTTGTTTGGGTAAGGACAATGCCTGATCTCGGATATGTGAATTGTCCAACAAAACTTCCTGAAGTGAATTTGGTAACTTATGTAACAAATTTAATCCTCAGAAATTTCAAATGTGTCTTATCGAAGTTACTGCTTCTCGAAATTCTCAGAAGCCACATCACAACTGTGGACGAACGGACAAAGCTTCGGTGTTTGACTCTGTACTTATATTTAAATGTATTTTTGTTGAAAGAGATTGATTGGCCAAACATACTTTTCATTTTATAGATTTTAAAGATCCTAATATAATATTTACTAAGTTAATTTAGTTAAAGTTTAAAAAAAAAAGTTATTTCCGATTGCATTTAAATACAAAATTTTAATTTATTTTTAAGTTTGTGTCATCAAAAATGAGGCTCTCAATACCAGTTAGATCTCCATCAACTAAGAAATAATAATGTAGATTGAAAACGTTACGTATACCTATTATTATTGTTTTTAATTCCTTGCTTTTAATATTTCATAATTTTCAAAGCCTATATATTTTTTATTCGTGGGATTTTGTGCAGAATAAAATGTCTACATACGTACAGTATATACACATACACAGCTGTGTGACGTCACGGAAATAGAAGCACGTGTATGTCTTACAGTGGCAAAACACGTCGGCTGCTGACTTGATGTTTTGTGCTGCATCTGCTTGGTTAACAATACTGTAATGTTTCCTACTTAAATTTATAACAAATATTGGTTTAAAAGTCAGAAAATAAGGATAATAATTCATATTTACAAAGTATTTATTGCCTTTTAAATGAAAACATTGCAATACGATTTAAAAATTGGTTAAGTAATTGTATTCTCTAGATTCTTGGTTGTTTATGCTTAGATCGACTTCTTTCTTGAGAAAAAACACTTACTTTTTGCTTGTGAATTCTGTTTTTCTAGCCTATAGGCTATATCTTTAGTTTGACAGGAATAAGAAAGCTCTATTGTTTTGAAATTGTAAATTAAACTTTAAAACTTGTAACTCTTTATCTAGGAATCAATATGTACCTACAAAAACATCACCCACGGTATATTTTATTTTATATAATAGTTATTAAAGAACCAACAAATACAAAATGTGGTCTGGACAGAATATAAACTCCCAAGAAACGAGTGTATGGTGTATGGTCGACGGCTGGGGAAGGATGGTCCAGAACAATGCGGGATGACAATATCGAGGTGGCTTAGAGTTAGACTGACTACTCGCCTGAATAGGGCAGCGATTTTGAACTATTTTCGTCCTTTTTGTTTCTGGGTTATCTGAAAAAAAGAACTGCTAATTCCGCCCATAAACAAAGTCTTATAATAATTACAATTACTTCCTAAGTTAACAGTGAACGCAACTAAGTTTTTTACATCTTATTGGTGGTCAGGTGTTAAGTTCTAAAAGCGTCACAATGCACAATGTTTTTCTTCAACTCTCTTATGTTTGGTTTTAAAATAAAGTAAATAGTTATGTTTAAAGTGGTGTTTTAAAATAAGCTGAATACCTGTGTAAACAAATATATAGTTTAAAGTAGCTGGGCCAAACATTCAAAATCAGGATTGACACAAATTATTTATTAAATATTATTTATTCAAAAACACAACGGAATAACGAACTGTGGAAAGCACGCCTACAAGGATATGACTAACCCACATCGCTTACGCCGAAGTTATCCTTAAATGCACCAAAACACTTTAACAAACTCAAAGGTAATACAAACCATTTTGATAGCCTGTTTGATACATTTGTTATCAATTTGTGTATACTTTGTCAAAACATTATCGTTTCAACTGTAGTTTTTATCAAAGTCGTAAGAAATAAATCAAGAGTTACATTTAAAATAAGAATTACTTTGTTGTAAGAAATAAGAGAGGCTTACTAGAACATTTAATGAAACAAATCTTGCAATAATTTTGTAGGCCTGCACATCAATCATATACCATTCAAATAATTCTCCTGTCTTTTACTGGGCAAATATCTCTCCTATATAAAATTTAACCTCCAGGTAAAGGATAAAATTACAAATTGTCGGTACAGAATTTAAAACACAGTTGAAAACTCAATATTTAATTAATCTAAAATTATAACTTCTTTACTCATTAATTTCACTTGATTGAAGTGAGATATAATTTGTAAACAAAACAAAAAAAGTTGACAGATCAAATAAAGCTCGGCAATATCGGGGGTTCAAGTAATAATGGCACACTAGTTCAATACCACTCCAAATATTTGCCCTTGTTTTGTCAACTCTACTGCCGATTGTGTAACCAAGCCTTGTACCAACAAGGTTGTCTTCCTCAATGTTTACCTTACAGATCCACTCAATCTCTATCCGCATCCTCTGTTCAATTCACTAATGGGCAGACACCTCATTTACTTCAATCATAGACCGATCAGATTCAAAGGTATAAATAAATTATTGTCCAGTAAGAGGAGCGAATATAATATGGACAGTCGTGTTTTAGCAGGTAGGGCCCCAACATGATGCTGGCGGACCTAAAGAGGTGTATTGGCAAGGGCAAAAGAGGGATCGGAAAGTAATTATTTCTTCTTAAAAATTAGAAAAAAATTTACTCGATGCAATAAATTTGACTTGCCAGTTGTTTGTATTACTGACCAAGCAATGATAATATTATATATTGAAAATAATTTTGTCTTGAAACAATATAGGTTAGTAATTTTATTGGAAATAATATTGTTGTCTATAAAAATCTCATTATAGTAATTGAAAATGGCAATATTGCGCTAATTTGAGAAACATATGAGTGCAAATGAAAGGTTAATCACATTATTTTTATATCAGAAGAGTAAAAACGAGTTTATATGTCATTATGATGATGAAGTAGGATACTAAAAAAATTCTTATAGAAAGAGAAGATGTTTAAAAAACACCACACGTTCCTTTTCAAAATGTTCTTTTTTTATATTTGTAGTGCAAAACGATCAAACAAATCAATATGAAAATCGTAAACATTTTGTGTAATTCGTGTATTTCAATGTAAAAACTAGGAAAGTCATAACTCGTCAATGTTTGAAGACCGCGCATATCCTTTGTTGACAGTAGCGCCTAAAATTATGAAAATAAGCTCAAATAGATTGTAAAAGTGAAAGGTGTAGAAAAAGAAAAATTATGTAACAGTGCGTTTGCTGCTTGTGCTCTCAATTGTGGTTTCATTAACCTTCCAAGATAGAGACTCAGTGGTCCAAGAGGATAGATGCAATTTGTTCAGTGGCAAAACACTAACTTTAAAATTTGTGGAATTAATTCTTCATAAAGAGTCAATAAATCCAAAAAGCGTATAGCAGTCATTTTGAAGAATTGTTCTTCGTATTTGAATGCTTTGTTAAGACTTTTACCTGTCATGGCGTTACAATACAAAGTAAAGGAGCATCTCTGGAAGTTGATCAATGATCAAGATTAAAGTTATCATTCTAAATAGACCCACTAGATAAAATTATAGAAGAATAAAGAATGATAGATAAAGATTTGTAAATACCAAAAGCTTTGAAGGAGAGTGTTTTCAACATCAACTAGATTTAAAATATAAATTGATCTAGTGTAGACTTTTTGAAAGAGCCTTTAAAAATTTGTATTGCCTGAAATAATTTTTGAAATTTGTTTAGGCCTATTGTCCAGCATATTAGTTTTAGTCATGTCCCCATACAAACATTTGCAACCCATAAAAGTAGTGAGATCGCACATTTGGTCAAGTTCTTTGGTCAGCAGAATATGTCTACTATTCAAGGTCTTACATCTTCTTCCAGGTCACCTTAGCTGCCCTCTTATGCTTAGCTACCTAATTAAACTGTTTAATTTTCAAAATCTTTTTAAACGTCAGAAGGATTTTCTTATTTTTAACTTAGCAAGTTTTTAAACTAAAGAGATCATAAGACAAGTGAAATTCAACAATTTAAAATTGACGGTAAAATTAAAAGCAATATGATCAATGATTTAAGAAGACAACATCAGTAAACCCTTTGACAAAATTCGATGTTTGTGATCTTCCTTTTACTTATACCCGAAGACCCATCATCATGGTAAATATCAAGTCTCAATTTCCAAGGGAAGTACTTCATAATAGTGTTGAGTTTGTGCTAAATGTTTTACCTTTTGAATCACTGTATCTTTTGAAAGGTTTATCGACGATATTTCATGGTACCTAATCTATGTTCTAAATTTCATAAATTATTATTGTTATGAGGAGAGTAAAACAGCGCAAATTGGTTCGTTTATTAAACACACGCGTGCGGTAGGTTTAATTTGAGCCCGGCTCAAAGTTGGGCGGGCCTGAGTCTTAAGGAATACTACCCCTTAGTAACAATCAGTTAAGGAACTAAAAATAGTCTAGGAAATAAAACTTTTTAATTAAGATTCATCACATCTACTTTTTTTCCGAGCACCATGGTTTAAATATCCTTGACTTTGCTGAACCGAGAACCCAAGTGTAGCAACGCACAGCATCAGACCAAACCCTCACCTGATCCCTCCTTTAACGTAGATGCTCTTTACTGTAGCCTAAGATTAAGATACTGCACTTTTAAATAGGCATGGAATTTACTCCTTATTCCACTCCTTCGGTAGAATATTTCTAAAAATAATTCGTCACATTTTATTGAGGAACACTACACTAATATTTCTACCTTTGTATTCCATTATTCCGATGGTTCTTTAATTTAACTTTATACAATAATAATAACATTTCCAATTATTGATACGTGCTAAAAGGACCTTTTAAAAACTGAATGCCTAATTTTTTCAAGTTGTGAGGTTGCTTAGAAATTGAATTGTAACTGCACGAAATTAATATGAATAGATTAAAATAAACTATTGTAGACTGTTTGTTGGCTTAGTTTAATTATGAAACTTTTAGGAGTCGAGACCACTTTAAAACAGTTTACGTTATAAATTAAAATATAAAATATACTTCTGTGAAATATATATAAATGATATTTAATTCTCATGTTATGAGTGCATTTTAGTTAATTACTACTATGTGGGTAACGAATTAAATTAGTATGTTAAAAACCAAGTTTTGTGAATAATCACGAGTTGAGTTTTATAATAATTTGATAAATGTTGTTATATCTGTTACATAAAAATTGGAATTTGTAATAAAGTGCGTGATTTAAGATTGAGGGAGGAGCGGGATTTGGGCCTCGAAAAGTTGAGGTAGTAAGGACATAAAAATATATGAATAAAAATGAAATATCGGTATTATTAGGCAGGAACGACAACACAGAAAACCTTCTACCAAATTCATTCATAAAGCTATACATGAATAAATACTGTTTTGTCAGTTATGTTATGTTAAAGGCTGAACAAAGTATTAGTCTTTCCAACTTTTCTCTTGTAAATAAAATATTTTAGGTTTATATTCCAATACAAACAGCATTAATAATTTGTATTTTGAGAAACAACATGGTTTGCAAAACCAGTCTAATAAAAGTATGCTTAAATTGTTTTTAAATATAGCTTATAGATATACATAACTATCCGAAAGTAAATTCATTTATGAGAGTATCTTCTCAGTACTATACTTATATTGTAAGGATCAAAGCTATTATAGGCTATCTATGTATGTTTTAAGTTTGCATATTACTCCTTGTAACCTGTAACACATTGAACCAGTTGGTCCAACTCAAAAATGTGTGTGAAATTTGTATATTAAATGTGAGTACAACCTAAAACTAGAAGTAATCATGAAAAATATTAATGCCAATAACAATTTTAAATAAGCTCTAATTTCTGGTTCTTAGAATCATTTCTAAATGTGGTACTGCTCTGTTTTGAAACCTTGTATTATTTTAAATACACATTTCTAGAAGTTACAAAAAATATTACAAAGTCTTGAGTTGTAACAATTTTAAAAGAACTCAACTTTAATTTCCTTGCTTATTTATGTTACAATTGATTTATAAATGATAATAGTTCTTGATCGTAGATGACCTTGTTGTAAGAGTTAGAGTATATAAACACGTTATGTAAAATGGAAAATTCAAAAAATGTTTTTTTTTTATGGAGATATAAAAATGTTGTTTCACTCCTTCAAAGTAATTCTAAATATTATAAAACTCTATCTTTGAACATGCCAGACTCGAAACATCTAAATACGATAAAGAGAAGTTTATTATCATACTAGCTATACTAAGCGGCCATTTTGAATAAAACCCTTATCAAATACTGATGGAAGAGGCAAGATAAGACCATTCTATCTCGCAGGGAGCACCTGAGGTCTGACCCTCAACAAACAAGTCTTATTGTTGTCGAAAAGCAAAAGTTAAGAAGTTCAGAGTCCGTTGGTAAAACTTAACATCTGCAGTTTTACTTTCAGTCACATCTTTCTTCTTGCATAAGTGAATAATTTAAAAAAAAAACAACATACAAATCTAGTCTATTTAATAGCTTATATTATTTAGTTTTAACTGATTTGTACGTATTTGAAAAGCAAGAATGTATACTATAAATGCGTTGTAAAAGTCCAGGACACATCATGAGAAAATAATTAGAAAACAAAAAATGTAACATGTCAAGATATGATTTTGTTTATGCAAGCATTAAAATGTTTACAATTGCAGGGCGCTAAGAAGACAACAATTTAAAAAAATTTAAGAAACAATTTAAATGTTCAAGCAGTAACCTCCAAAAGGTGTTTTAAGACAATTTTATTCTTTGTATTTTTCGGAGCGAAAACCAATTATAAATTACAGATGGTAAAAAATATAAAATTAGTTGTTAAGTTTACAGTTTTCATATTTAGTGGATTTAGAAAACATACAAAGCATCACAGGTTCTGTTCGTAATAAAGTTCCTACAATGTAAAAAAATTAAGAATTTTTTATCTTTAAACATATGTTAATGAATAATTTCTAAATCAAAATAAATGTTGGTTGTAAAATTTGCAAAAGAAATTGATATTCCCCTAAAGACTATGAAGAAATCAATTTAATACATTACATGTAAAGTTAATTAATATAGTTTCAACTATTCACATAATATAGGCTACTAACCTTCGGTTTGTATAATGAGCTAAACTGAATTATTTTAAAGAATTATTCATTAACCGATTTTACAATAAAGTATGTTAATCGTCAAATATTTGGAAAACAAAAACTTTAAAATACTGTACAATGAAGATTGAAATATATAAATGTATACATATTTTATGATATTGATATCTGGGATATTGTTTAAAAGCGTTATTTTTGTTTAAGTATGTCAAAACTATTTCTTAAAAGTATTTTTTTGTGAATTTTCAAGATAGGACTATTTCCGAAAATGTTGTTCCTTCTACTTCTGAAAATACTGCATCTAAAACGTTGAAAAACTGTTGGTGTTGCAGGTTGTTTGAGTGTTGGAGTTGTAGATTGTTAGTGTTGTAGATGTTAGTGTTGTAGGTGGTTGGTGTTCTAGATATTTACATAATTTACAGTAAAACCAAAATTGTTTGAAAAATTTATGAAAAGCTGTGTTCGGTATACTGTGTTAAGGAACTGTGGCCTCCTTTCTCCGAACCAAATCCATTAATTATTTATCAATGACTAATTTCTTTGCCACCATGGTTATTGGAATTAGCAGTTGGTTAGTTAAGTATGTTGAATATATGAGTTGATGCTTTGTTTTTATTAATAACAATAATCCGTTTATTACAAACTTAATTTTTATATATAATCTACCAAAATAAGTAGGTATGGTTATTTTTTACGGATTTTTGTCATCAACGATAGCCATATATATAAAGCTCTTGTACTCGTTTCCCAAGAGGACATTGCAGTGTGCTTTGATGATATTGTGGTCAAATGAAAACAGTTAGGCTATAGAAGAATCCGTGATAACCCGAAAAGACACAGTACGAGTTCAGCTGTACCTAAACGGAAAACTTAGGTACCATTGTCCGTCATTTTTCAATGAGTTAAGTTTATATTGTAAACAGTAGGAATACACATTTTAAAACTTTTAAAAATCATACTGCTGCCAACTGAATTGGTATCGTCCCAATTTTTCCTTCTGTCAGTACAGAAAATGGGTTTTTTGGTCAAATTTTTACTTCCAGGAGTGAAAAATAATGTTTATCACTGTTGTTCTTTGATAAATAACTTATCGAGTCAATTGGTGTATGTACCAATATATAAGTTTGAATACTGCAAGAAGCAATAAAACGTATGTGTGTAAAACTGATCTGTAAACTCTTTTACATAATTCAAGTTTGCTTTAGAATGCTAAATAAATACTTGTCCGAAAACGTTTTTTTTAATACCATGAACTTTCTTTAATTTTAACCAATGAGTTCTTTATTTATTTAACCAATGAGTCCAAGAACCATGAGTTCTTTATTTTTAAATTTCCTTATAACTCATAACTCAAATTTCACTTTACATATTTCTACAACAGTAGCCCGTCCCAAAATTTTAGAAATTAAAAGGTGGCAACCCTGACTGTATGTCTACCTTTAAGGAATACCGTACGTCATTTCCGAGGTAATATGTTTTGTTACTATTGTTACAACTTTATTATTCGTAAATAAACCAATGTTAGTGTAGTACTCTATATTTATATCAACAAACTCCGTGACAAGAGAATAAAATAGTTAATTACTTATTTACTTAAGCTGATGCATAGAATACACATATATAACCTAATATGAATGTTTAAAGACAAACATAGAATTTGTGTCAGTCCACAATTTGGAATTTTCAGAATTTATTCTTAAAGTGCGAATGTTGTTTCATTATAGTGTATTATTTATTCTCAATACATTTTTCACGATGATCATATAAGCCTAAAATTTATTTTACTGTCGTATATTTAACATAGTATTTACCATACCATAGTAAGAAGTTATTATACAAAATAGTTGTTAACGAAATATTTAGAAAAATTAAGCCTACTTAAATTTGTCACTTATAAAAGGTAAAAGAAAATAACGCAATTTACTGTTTCACGAATAAAATTAAACAGTCTCAATGAATAATGAAAGAGCCAAGTCAACAAATTACTACGAACAATGTCCAAATTACAAAAACTCTCTGGTCGTGATTGTATATATTTTTTTACAAATTAAAATTAATTTGCATTTGACGAAGTGTTGGGTCGAGTAAAAGGCGAAAAAAGAAATCAGTGAATTCAATCAGCGGTTATTAATTGAATTTCAGGACTAAAGTAGTACAAGGAATTTCTTTTAAACGAGTGACTTTATTTGACTAATGACTGAATTATACTGGTAATGCAGCCACTGTAGTAGTGGTACATTGCTTAGTAAAGCGTAATGAAGGAAGTAGCCACACTTAGACTTACTGTAAACCAAACTGCTTCAGTCGTATATACACATTCATCATGTTAACTGTTTAGTCTACTTTATTCTTTCTCTTCTTCTCCTCTATGTCTAAGATTATTCTGGAAAAAGCCAAGAATACAAGATTAGAGGAGGTGATGGTAGTATGGAATTAGCATATAATATAGATCCCTTTATATCTGGATTCTGGAAACCTTTTAGGTGAATTCTAGTGTAGACAAATAGAAAAAGTTTATTAGTTTGCCCTCTGACCTTTAGAGGTGCTGGAAACAGTTCTTGTGCATTAATAGTGGACAAGTTATTGTCATGTTGAGATTTGAATCTTTGTAAGGGATATAAAATATTGATTCTATCTAAGTACTAGTAGAAGAAGTTGGTCGGGTCGGGGATGAAGTGAAGAGGAAAGGGCAACAGAAACGCTCCAGAAAGTTATACTTTTCTTGATTCCAACGCTCATCAATCAGTATGGGGCAGCACAAACTGCAATGCTAGAGGTGTGGCTTTGTTTGACTATATTTCTAGGTTAGATCTAGACATAGTAAATGAAGGGAACAAACCTACTTTCATCACTAGAATGAGGAGAGAGGTTCTAGATATTACTTTATGTACTCAACACACGGCTAAATTCATTAAGGGTTGGAAGATTCAGGGAGGATTTGAGGCAGGCTGTTCAGGAGATTAATTCTGTGGTGAGGGTGGTAAGTGGGTTGGAAGAGGCAGTGGTTGTAAGCTTCTGTGCAGGGTGCATATTAGGCCAACTGCCCCCTCATTGAAAGAAAAGAATATGGTAAGGTAAGGTAGTGGAATGGGGACCTTGCTAGGATGAAGAGGGAGGTAAGAAAAATGTTGGGAACTATACCACAAGAAACTCACTGAGTATAACTTGACAATCCGGAAAGCAAAGAGGGAATTGAAACATGTTCTAAAGCAGCCAGACTCCAGAAGGTCCTCAAGGGTGATCGCACTAATATGGTAAGTTCTCTGAAAAAAACAGATTGCTCTTACACTCGGTCGGGGTTGGAAACGCTGGAAGCGCTCTTGGCATGCAACTTTCCGGACTCAGAGAGAGGAATAGGGCTTGTCTCTATGCACTGGTGTATTGCTGCGTAGAGAGGATTGGAACTGTGCAAAGAGAATAATTTCATATGGAAGTGTGGAATGAGCCATTAGAACATTCGAGTCGCACAAGGCACCGAGGCCGGAGGGAATCTTCCCCTGTCCCTCAAGGAGGGATTAGAAGAGCTCCGACCTGTGCTTACGGAGATGTTTCGGGCGAGTCTAGCTTTGAGCAATGTTCCAAGCCAATGGGCTGTGGCCAGGGTGGTGTTTGTATCAAAGCCTGAAAGGGAGGGTTATGCTCAGGCCAAGCCATACAGACCCATCTGTTTAAACTCATTTCTACTTAAGACAATTTGAGAGAATTCTGGATAGAGATATTCGGGAGACAGTGCAAAGGAACGAAAATCAGTTTGCTTATAGACCAGGCAGATCCACAGATGCAGCTCTACATCAACTTGTGAGCGGGCTGGAGAAAAGCCTGGATGGAAAGGAAATAGAACTGGCGGCATTTCTGGATGTAGAGGGTGCCTTCAGTAACACTTCACACCAATCGATGTTGAGGTCGTTAGAGGGGTGTGGGGGTAAACAAAAATGTTGTAGGATGGGTTGATGCCATGTTAAGCAGCAGAAAAATTCAGGCTACCCTGTATGATGAATTATCATGGCCAGAGCTAGGCGAGGATAAGCTCAGGAAGATGTTCTTTCCCCCCTGCTATGGAACATTGTAGTGGACAAGCTTTTGCGGAGGCTGAATGCACAAGGATTTTTCACTCAGAGTTATGCCGATGACGTCGTCATTGTTGTAAGAGGCAGAGATCTGAAGATTGTCAGTGAACGCATACAGACTGCCTTTACTCTGGTTGAAACATGGGGTCAGGATGAACAGCTAGCTGTAAATCCTGGAGAAATTTATCTTATTCCCTTCACAAGAATAAGGAAATTGGAGGTTAATCAGCTGCCTAAGCTCTTTGGGCAGGCTGTAGCATTTGGGGATCAGGTGAATGAAGTTCTTGGGCATCTTGCTGGATAGAAGACTTACCTTAAATTCTCAGATGGATAGGTTGATAACTAGGGCCAAGAATCTTATATTTGCATGTAACTGGGCTGTAGGTCAAAACATGGGGGCTATAACCAAAGATAGTTATGTGAATTTACACCATGATTATTAGACCACTAGTGGCTTATGCGGTGGTAGTAAGGTGACCTAAAATAGTTCAGTGTTGTCGGTGGGAGGCTGGATAGTGTCCAAAGGGCGGCTTGCTTAGCTGTCACGGGTGCTATGGGGTCGACTCCGACAGAAGCTTTGAATGCCCTCCTGGAGCTCCCTCCTCTACGAATGTTTATCCAGGGGCAGGCCAGGATGGGGTGTACAGACTGCAGCAGGTAAGCTGCTGGAGAACAAATAGCCTGCTATTGGTCACTGCAAAATAAATCAGGTGGTCTCTAAGGAAGTTTTAAACATGCCATCAGATCACATGATTTCAAAACTCTCTATTGAGAAACCCTTCAAGACAAAAAATCTTCTCTAGGGAAGAATGGGAGTCTGGAAGAAGTTTATACGAGCAGGATATAGTCTGGTTTACAGATGGCTCGAAGACGGAGACGGGAACAGGGGGTGGAGTCAATGGGGTTCAACCTGAGAACTACACTGTCCTGTATCTAGAGAAACATGCTACTGTTTTTCAAGAAGACGTTTGTGCGATCTTGGAGTGCAGAGAAGAGAATCTTAGAATGGGATACAAAGGTAAGGACATCCTGATTTTTTCTGATAGCCCAACAGTGATCAAAGCGCTAAATTCATATAGAGTAAAATCTAAAGTGGTGTGGCACTGCCTCTCGGCATTGATGAAGCTTAGCCAGGGGAACGAGGATTCTGTGTGCTGGGTCCCTGGACATTCAGGTATTGATGATAATGAGAGAGCAAATGAGCTAGCCAGGGAAGGGTCTGAGTCTCCTCTTGTGGGCCCTGAAATGGTGCTTGGGATTTCCTACGGGCATGCCAGAGCATCGGTTGAGATATGGATGCAGGAGGGCAAAGACAAAGCCTGGAGGGTTTCAGGAACGAGTAAACTTGCCAGGAAGTTGTTTAAGCCGGGCAGGAAACATGCTGAAGAACTTATCTCACGAGGAAGGGAAAACATGAGATGGCCTATTAATGGGTCACTGTCTCCTCAGGAAACACCTACATAGAATTGTGTTTGCCGAGGTGAGTATACGTAGGAAATGCATCTGTGAATCTAGCAACCCATGTGAAAAAAATACGAGTAATTAAAATTTAGTTATAATTGCCAAAGACGCAGTCTACAAGTTGTTACCAACAGTTCCCATTAATGTAGACATATTTGACGCTGTTAGTTTTGCTGTCATTTTCATGTTTCCACAAGATGGCGAAGCTTGTATTTTGGCACCCCTATGAGCTTGTAATATGGTCAAGGATTCCATATTACAAGCAGGTTATAGAATGTTTTAAACATTTTTTCAGATTCTCTTCGAGGTCATGGATTAAGAGCATCAAACGCAAATGCCAAAAGAAACTTGTGCTATGATAATCCTCAACCTTCTTGTTCTGGAATACAAACTCAAATTTGAAGACAAGGGCATGGTCATGGAACAAGAGGTGCTGGTGAAAAGGTAACATTGAAGCAAACCAGCATTGAAATAAAATAGACAGTGACGACGATGATGCTTTGAGGCTCTCTACTTGCTCAGGGGGTTCGTCATTCAATCTTCCAGTTGGCCAACACAGCCAGATAAAAAGTATGCTTTGTGACTTTTCTGCGAAGGCAAGTTTTCCGACGACGTTCGTGGTGAATTGTGGTTGCAGTGCCTGATGTGTTGTCTATAGGCCTACACGTAAATAGTGATCCCGAATGAAGTACCTATTATTAACATATTTAAAAAAAATGTTTTTAGCTATTATATTTCATTCACAGATATTCATACATATCTTATTCATTTATAAATACACAAATCCACAAAAATTCTACCACCACAACTAAAAAAAATCAGTGCTCACTTTTTGCATATGGTGTTTAGTTACATTTGCATCTTTTAAAACATACACCACTTTTGTCACTGATTATTTTCTATTTTTTTAAATGAGAAGTGGAACAGATTGTGGTTAAACACTATTTACTACGTAAAGAACCTCCAACATAGTTGAATAAATTTGGACCTAGTGGCTGGCGTTATGTTTACTTACACCAAACGCTGTTCTTCCTTATTTATTAGTCTAATTTTGTAAAAAAAAAAGAATAAAAAACACGAATGAAAATTTAGTTTTTTTCATTACAAGTATCGCCACATGCAGTTATAGTTTAAATGAAGGAAGGAAGAAATTTTATTGAATATAGACGAATTTTGTTAGGTAATATAGCTACATTTTAAATACAATGAATGAACATCAGATAAGAGGGTTTCCAGTTATAAGCTTATAAAGTTTGTTAAGGAATTATAAGGATAGATCATGATATGTGGTCATTTCACGTTCTAGTTAACGTCGTGATTTTTGTATAAGTTATGTTTTAAAGTAAATAAGTCGTATGTGTTTATGTAACAATCTATTGGAGTGAGTATGCAAATAGACCTAATCAATTTGTGTGAGAATTGTTTCAAGCAAGCTCGCAGATTAAAACTGTCAATACACGATACACTGTTTACTCTTAAATTAGGTGAGCAAACACTGACTTCGAAATTATTATTTAGGAAGGTTAGTCAATCAATCAAACACGTCCAAGAATATTTTACCTTGTTGCAAATTTAATTTCACCTCTGTTTTTTTATTTAACTTGATTTTATTTCATCAACCCATCCCTTACCGTTTAATTCGTTGTCATTGGGTAATGTTTATTTAAAATTGTATGTAACTGGAATAAAATTAACTCATATGTATTTATGTTTGTGTGCAGATATTTAGGGTTTCATAATGTTGCAACTGCGTTTAAATTAAGTTTTCAAATCTGTTTTAATAACTTTTTAAAATTACAAATTAAGTTTTTAAAGGTAACAATAGTATTCTTTAATTTATTGACCTTTTGCTTTATGACCATCAACATATAGTGCTTTAGATAAAAACCTACAAGAAAATCTGTATCTATAATTAAACTTTTCTAAACGTAAAAATAAAATGTGCATCGTTTCTGTCAAATAATTTACTACGTTATTAATACAAATTTGAAAGGTGACTTATCTGTCCTAATTAAATAAATCAATACACACAAACTCACATAGTTTAATTTTTACTTTTTCGTGTACAGTAATACATTTTTATTCATTTTGATATATATTAATAGACTTTTAAAACAATCTTAAGAAATACATGTTTGGAATTATTATGCCTAACTCAACGTAGGCTAACGAGCTGAATTCTAGAAATTTGGCATGTGGTCCTTAGGGGCATATTACACTATCAAAGTTATTCGTCAAATATTTGGGCAACCTTATCAAAGATCTCTGGTGAAATCTTTGACAAAAACATATTACCTCTGTATAATTTCTTTGATCATGTGGGTTATTTTAACTATATATTTTGGGGTTATGTTTCGGTTTATTCTTTTATTATTATTATTTATTAACTATTATTATAGAATTACAGTTAAAAAATCGTGATTCATATTATAACGGGTTTTGAGATTTCAAAAACAAATCTTTAAATAATTTGTAAATATACTTTTACAATAAAGTAAACATAATCAAAGTCTCTTTATGTTTTACAAAAAACATAACTTAGGTTTATACTGCCAACCCCAATAAAAAATAAACGGTACCAGGAACTGGCACATACTTTCTCACAAACATATTTAAATTAATAAACAGATTCACTGTGACTTGTAGGGTGGGGTAGGAGAGGTGATTTTTTTATTAAAGTAGGAGATTAACTAATAAATATTATTATTATTATCTAGAAAGAAAACTATTTGATCGATTTCGAACAAATTTGCTCCAAACACGTCAATTAGACCTTTATAGAAGCACGAAAAAGTCTTTGAAAAATTTTGAAAAACAACCCCCTTAATGGCCAAAAAACTCCCAAAAATCAGTTATTATTATTATTATTATTATTAGCTAAACGAGAATTTTTAGAACGATGCGGTTTTTTTCATATGGTAGGGTACATTAAAGGCTACAAATAAGCCAAATATGCCATCTGAGAATATTCTATTGATTAATGCATAAGTTCAATTTTGTTTGTGATAAGCGACACCCTCAAGTGGGGGTATATAAAAATGCCTAGGAGAGATTTTATGAAATTATTATTAGCGCCAATTATCGTAACAAACAATAAGATACATCTTTCGGGAATTGGCCATTTAAAATGGACCAGATTTAGATTTAAAGACTATGAATTACCGAATCGAAGATATTGCACTTAATGTGAATTAAATTTAAATATTTACAGATTATGATATATTTTCCTAAGGTAACGGTAGATTTTGTGAAACTCATAGGCCTACTACTTAAATTTGTAATTTCAAATTCTAAAAGTCCCAAACTAAAATTGTGCTTTTTTTAATGTGGAATATTTGTATTAACTGCTTACTTAAACTGTTTTAACTTGCAGTTATTTTCAACCATGTAATTTTTTTTCCTTAAACTAACACAATTTTCTCAAATTAAAATGAATTCAATGTTTATAAAAATCAATTCCGCACACAAATCCTATTGCTTAAAATTATTTAAATTAAGGTAATTTATTCATTCAATGAGTCACGCAAAGCCCTAAGCTTGTTTATATTATTATAAATTGTTTGTTTGTATTACTTAAACCTAAGTGTGGAGCAATGTATGGGCCTCATACTGTAAGGCCTGTGGTTTAAGATACAACCCACATATTGAGGGGGCTTTCAAGTAGCATTAACACGAGTCTTTGAAATCAGAAATCTTAACCTAAAACAGAAAGTCTATGTGCTACTAAACAACGATTTCATAAACAGGTTATTTTCCTCTTTAAATTGTGTTCTTTTTTTAAAATCTGTTATAGTAATTTGTGTAATTAAAATAAAACAATAAAATTCGTTACTATGGGGGCGATGTCATAAAATTTGTGTTTTTTCAAACCATTTCATTATTACATTTTATTCGTAAAACTTCTTTCCACTTCACGATCATCAAAAATTAAATTCAGTTGTAGCAATAATATAATGATTTGGTTTGAGTATTCAGCGAAATATTTCTCAGTTTGTGTATTAATTTTTCAGTTTATAGTTTTGTAGGCCTATTTATTAATAATAGTTATTAGTAATTATTCTGACTTTCCCCATTTATGAGATAAAATAAGAAAACTTATAATAATATCGCTATTAGTAACAAGCAAGGTGAACTTGCTGGTTCATCTTGTGGTGTTTTAACTAGATCTCGGGCTAAGATACTAAAGGAAATTAACAATAGACCGCTCCCCTAAGGCCTCGTTTATGCACTAGCGGTCGACCGCTGACAATTTTGTCAAGCAGTTGACCGCGGCGGCTACCCGCTCGTTTTTTAAACACTGTGGTGAGGGAGCCAGTGCTGCCAACTGTTCTCCAGTCCTGTCAGTCTGAAAATGTGTTATAAAAAATGTAATCAAACACCGGGTAGGTTGGCAGCACTGACATGGCGGGAGCGGTAGGCCGCTGTGCATAAACGCTCCCATTTAAACCAATGCATTTTGAAACCGCCAAAAACTGCGGTTTGTAAGTGCACCGCTCTGTTTCTGTGAACCGCTGCGGCTCGCCGCTCCGCTTCTTGTTGCATAAACGTGCCCATTTAACTCAATGTACTTATAAAAGTAGCGCGGCGCGCCGCTGCGGTCGACCTCTAGTGCATAAACACTGATTATAGCCGCTGCCCAGTTTTTGTTAGCAATGTTATCCACAAACCCTTGATTCTATGCTTTATGTACAAGGCTTCCTTTATTTTAAGGTTTTGTAAGTTATTTTCTCGGTCTATTACATTTTGGCATCTCCCTATTAAATTTATGATTTTCGAACCATATATGTTATGAAGTTTATAATTTATTGATTATTACTCATTGAGCATTCTTTGGAAGTTCTTTTTTTTGCAGAGGGATTGGTCCTGAGAAGGTTAAAATCTTTTCCAACTCGATTCAGAGCTGTTTCCATTTTTTTCGAGAAGAATCCTTACTTTTATTGGACTACTGGGCCTGTTCTAATATTTGTGTAGTTCTAACTATTGGAAAATACAGAAGTTATGACAGATCAAATAGAACTGTCAGACCGGAACATTACGAGTGTAATGACGCTGTCAAGTGTTGGTTCAGGTGTCTACAAGTGTTTGAAAAAAGATCTATATGTACAGTACAGCTGGAGAAAAAAATACAATGCATTAGAAAGGTCCACGTGACGTTTTGTGGCTATATAGCATGAGTCTCCAGACTCTGATGTAAACCAGCAATCAAATGAAAAACCTGAAACAACTTTATGTAATTGTTACAGAAATTTGTTTTATACTGCGAGCTTGGAAGTAATTTCTGCAAAAACGTGTAGGATAGTCACACTAAACGAGAAAAGTGAAAGATTTCACAGTATTTCGAAACATCAAATATTGCGTTACGTTTTTAACCGAACTTAAATTCAACACGACGGATAGGCTACATAAATATATTTCTTAACCAACACATCGACAGGATTCTACATTTCTTTGAAACCAACTTTTAACGCAATAATTGAAAGTGACGTGTTAAACAGTTTTAATGCGTTAGCTAGAAAGTTAAGTCCTAAGACAAGCCCAGAGTGGGAATACCTATACAGCTCAGCGCAAGTTAAGTATAATCAAGTGTTAATTGTCAATGTAGTGATAATAAGTTGCGTCAATATACCGTCATGAGCAGTCACTGTGCCCTAGTTACAGTAAATACATGGCCTACTATGCTTTACTTAAAGTAGCTTACCATCGTACCCCACATAGTATCCTGGTTGCCACAATCCAGCAGACTCCAAGCTGCAACGAACCAATGTGTATGTGGCTGTGTTTCCTACTGGTGGGAAATCTATAAAATCCTTGTTTGCGCACAAGGATTTTATGTGTATGTGTAGTAAGCAATTTGAAAACCCGTCACATAGTATTTTTTACAGTGCATATTTAAAACCAATTACAGAAGTTGCGTATTTATATTTTGTTCGTTGATAATAATATTATTTTGTCAGTGATTTCGAGCGTCGCATATTCCTTTATTGAGCATATCGTATTTAACAACAATGGCTGAATCTGAGCTTGAAAATATATATTTCTCTTCATATTTCTGGGAATATATTTCCGAGGGCATGATTAGGAATAGCGTCGACAATCTTAATATACTTAAATTATTCCTGTTGCAAAAATCAAAGTGTTTTTAAGATAACATACAGACTGTTTTTATATTATAAGTCGAACTAGTTGCAAACAGTGTCCGAACTTAACTTCTGACGTTATCAATACTTACTTGTGTATAGATACTTTCACTAATACCTAGAAAATGTGTCTACCTTCATCTTTATCTTTCACTAGATACCTTCATAAAACCGATTTAAAAAGGTTGACGTTGCTAAAATTTTTGTTACATTGTTGTGTGTATGGATTTGAAAAAAATCTATTTGTCTGCAATTTTTACTAGTTCAATTTTAGATACCGGCAGTTCCAGTGGTCAATACGAGTAGAGTTTGTACAGCACAAAGGTAGGCTATTTTTATAAAGTGGTCAAGTAATACAAGTTGGCTATAAGTTAGTTTTAAAATTAATTCATATTTTTATACAGATTTATTAACGTATTTTAATATTTCTAATTTACATTGATGACAGTAAAATCTGTGATTTTTACCTATAAAATACAGACTGAACTGAATAATATGCAATGCAGTCTGCAGTAATACGTCTAAGTGTAGGTTTACACCATCGTTTTTTCCATCCGTTGCGTTACGATTTGTTATTTTTTTTAACGGAAGGGAAGGAATAGGTTGTTCGAACTGTCCCTTTTGTCAACCCGCAGTTTGTCCGTTAGTAGCCTACAGTTCAGTCTTGAAAAAAATTCTATAAAAATTAAAATCCTTCGAGATATTGAAAAAGCAGGAGAAAACGGATGAACGCAATCTGCAGGTGGCAACATCACCACTGATGCCTAGCTCTCCCTTATTTCTGGCGGATCCGGTATCCGTCCACCTTACGCTTGTTAAGGTAGCTTCACAAAATGGATGGAAAACGTGAAGGAAACAAAACCGGACAATTACAATAGTCCCATTGGAATTAATGTGTTGTCAATGTCCGTTAACCAAAACGCAACGCAAAGAAAGGGAAATCACGGCGGGAAGTAACGGTGGATACTTGTTTTACCTTTCGCTTGCAATGAAAACAGCCTGGTACAAATTAAGATCACCATTCACGTGAAAAAAGCAGTACTAATTGAATACAGAACTTATAAGAAGCGCAATGCCTACGTTAAAGATTCAGCCTAGTTTTATTTTAATCTGGCAAGCTTAGTGCGGCGGCGAGAGCGCCACTGTCGTCGGTACGGCAAGCGTGACTGAGACAGAAAATGAGCCAGCCATTCTCCGTCTCACTCACACCTGACGCGTGAGTTACAGAAGGGTGGAAATTTTCACCCAGCGCAGCTTAACTGCTGCCGCTCTAAGCTCGATTTGGCGGCAACATCCGGGCTGACTATTCTCCATAAGCGTTGCGCTTCTTAAAGATCTGAATTCATTGGCATTACTTTGCTACATAGATTTAAAATGTACTCAAGCTAACGAAAATCTCATGAGAGTAGTATTATATAGATATATACATAACAAAGTCGGGTTAGTTACTCCTCTTATAAATCAAGAACGGCTAAACCATTTTTTATAATCTTTGATTTGTTAGATTTATCTCAGCCCAGAATAGCTATTAAAATATCGAAACATTTGGCCTTAAAGGATTGAAACTACCCTTAAAACAATAATTATTGTTTGTTATAGATCTCAAAAACCCTACCGCCTAGGAACCTGAATGTGGTACAATAAGGCGCAATAAGAAAGGATTTTAAAATTGTTGGCCTTAAAGGGTTAAAACAACCCCTAAAACAATAAATATTATTTGTTATAGAACTCAAAATCCATACCACCTAGGAACGTGAAATTTGGTACACATATTTCTCGTAGGTGCTAGAGGGGCAAAAAGAAAGGATTTTAAAATATTTGGCCCCGAAGGGTTGAAACAACTCCTAAAACAATAAAAATATTGTTTGTTATAGATCTCAAAAACCATACCGCCAAGGAACGCGAAATGTATTACACATGTTGCTCATAGATGCTAGAGGCGTACTAAGAAAATATTTGGCCTTTAAGGGTTGGAACAACCCCTAAAACAATAAATATTTTTTGTTATACTTTCCTTAAAGCTATAAAGCTGAAATTTTGTGCATTTATTTCTTAAAAGATACATACAAAAATAAACCACTTTTACAATTTGTCACTTTCTGCTAAATGGGTGAAAATGTAGTAACAAGCAATAAAACTATAAATATTAATTGATTACACCTAGAAACGTGAAATTTGGTACACTAAGAAAGAAAATTACAGAGGCGCACTAAGAAAGGATTTTAAAATATTTGGCCTTTAAGGGTTGAAACAACCGCTAATAAATATTGTTTTCTTATACTTTCCTTTAAGTCAGAAAGCTGAAATTTTGTACATTTATTTCTTGAAAAACACATATAAAAGTAAACTTATTTTTCATTTTGCTACGTGCTGCTAAGGGGTGGAAATGTGATAACAACTTTTAAAAACAGTAAATATTAAATTAGTATTCTTTAATTAAAGCTAGAGAGTTGAAATTTGCACTTATTAATTTAAAGAAAATATTTAAAAACATAAGCAGAACAATTCTATCCCGATCTATGCATTCGCATATTAAAGACGTAGGATATCTGGGCAATCTGCAATATTCAGCTAAGACTATGATTTACCAGTCTGCAGATTTAGCGGTTGAAAAAGAAGACAGATTTTCGCTCTGAATTCTTTATTTTTAATTGATTTAATTTATTCAGCCCACATACCCTGACGAAGACAATTGACGGGCAGCCATTGAACAATAAATTCCAAACTAATTGAATATAATATGTATGTAATAATTCACTTTCGTGAAATAAAAGATGAGAGCAAATGAGAGATAATATTACAATTATGTAACATAGTGATGCAATAAATTCCCCGTAACGAATTTGTTATAACACGGGTATTCAGCTAGTAACAATATAAAAAAACTAGGGGAGACCCCTGCGTGCTTCGCACGCCAACCCCCTTTTGGAGGCAATGTCGCTTGGCTCACTTGAATTTTTCAGTCTTTGGAACTTTTTACGTGCTGTACCAACAAACCCAATGTTGCAATGTGCTGTGCCCATTCGCTGCTGCAAATATTTACTTATCCTGTGCAGTTTTAATTATGTTTCTTTTAATCTGTATAAGAAATAAAAGTAATAAGAAAATAATTAAGTTACTATTAAATTAAGAATGTGAATTTATTAAAATAAAAAATTTTTACAGCTCTTTATTAGTAGGTTTTATAAGTAGAATACGATTGTTTATCTTCTTAAAAATCAATGTTAATTATTCGTTTAGAATTAACTGATGAGTTGCTTGTGGACGACATTAGCACAGTGAGCAACCAAAGCACAGTGATACTATTCAAAGGTACCAGAACCTTAATGTTGTTGGAACTCCTTACTCTACTCAGGGCTACGTACAGTTGTCCATGGGCAAACACACCATTTCTTAAATCCACTCCGACAATATTCAAGGTTTTCCCTTGTGATTTGTTTATAGTAAGACCAAATGTTAACTGTAGTGGAAACTGACGGCAAATCATTTCCATCCCCGTCCTGCCTACAACTTTTGTGTTTAACGTTTTTTGCTATCTCTTACCGCTTTCTTACTAAATGCGTTTAAAGTGGGGAAATGAAGAAATTGAAAAAATCGGAAAAATCTTTCCCGCCCAAAAGGTGATTCCAAAATTATAAAATGTTAAATTCTGGCAATTTTCCAAAAAGTTTCTCATCGAGAGCTTTAATTCGAGTATAAGGTTGATGGGGGTCCGATTACGGGAAGTGCCTAATAATTAATGTCAGTGAATCAGTGAAATCGTCTAGCTTTAAGGACGTTGGGCGGAGCCTCCCTTTTCGGAAAAATAGTGGCTAAATGGATGATTAGATCTTGAATCTGACGGAAAATCTCTTCTTTGAAATTTAATTTTCTACAACTTTTGTATTTAACATTTTTTGCTATCTTTTACCGCTTTCTTACTAAATGCGTTTAAAGTGGGAAAATAAAGAAATTGAAAAAATCGGAAAAATCTTTCCCGCCCAAAAGGTTCTTCCAAAATTACAAAATGTTAAATGCTGGCAATTTTCCCAAAAGTTTCTCGTCGAGAGCTTTAATTCAAGTATAAGGTTGAGGGGGGTCCGATTACGGAAAGTGCCTAATAATTAATGTCAGTGAATCAGTGTTACCGTCTAGCTTTATGTAAGTAGATTATATCAACGTCGCGTCTGTTCATTGGTTGTAGACCTACAGTTTTGAAACAATCTTATGTATAAAGATGATTTTTAGTAACTACAATTTATTTTACTATCAGAATTTGACATGGAGAAGATATTTTGAAATATTTCAAGCACACCTTTCGGAACACAGGCATTATCTACATTAATTTGTTGAATTGAAGTACAGAGTTCAACAAAGAACTTACAGAGGATGCAGTCCAAAATATTATAATCCCATTAGAACCATTTTTAAGGTTTAATAAAACCATCACTTTTATCCTTCATGTTGGCTCGACTTTGATTAGTTGTGTTTGTTTTAGGACAGTTTATTTAAAACAATTATATTTATTTAACAATAAAAGAGCGTTAGAAAATGTATACGACTTAAAATATTACGTTACCTTTTCTAAAAACCTCACTCAATAAATTGACTTGGCCTTATCTTTAAAACCTAATTAAAACCCCGATTTTAAAAGGAAAGAAAACAGTCTTCGTCTGTTAAAAAAGAACGAATTTCAAATAATGTTCTCTAGAGGTTTTCTTCAAGTGTGAACATAACCTAGAATCAGTGTGACATAGCAAATTGAAATTTAGACTATAACACAATTTGTTCAACTTAGTTGGTAAACATATTCAATAATTATTGATCGTATTTCAATCATAACCATTATTGTAACCTAACAATTACCCTCTTTCGAGTAGCCTATAATCTGTAAATAGATATTTGGCATAGACACTCAGTTAATTATTACTTATTAATTAATTGTAAGTAGTCTCGAAGTCATGTTTATTGATACATTTTATGTCTATAGTGGTTTTTGTAATGGGGGAGGGGAATACAAACTAGTAAAAATGAACAACTTATTCTATAATTATTGTACATTCCAAATACTCAGAACTAATCAGTCAAACGTCTCTTTAGATTAGGCCACTTATTGTCTGTCGGTAGACCATTTTCTATATCTTATCTGAAGAAGATGTAAATAAATAAAAAGAAGCAATTAGCGCTGTATCTGCTTTAGCAAACACCGTGTTAATCTCTTAATCGTTCTCAAACACTGATTTAAAGCATATTTTATTGTTTCTGTTATTTAACTTGATTACTACTTAATTAATATGCAGTAATCTTATGTCAATAAAATTATACTTGTAGTTGAGATGTGCCTGTTGAAGGAGTTACGACATCATGGCTGTCTACGTCTTCACTGTAAATAAGAGGATTTATTTATAGCCACCACTTTATAAATATAATAAACTAGATTAGTTAATTATTTTATTATTATGTGTTTATTGTAAAATTAAAACATCACGATTAACGCTAGATACAAAATAGTAATATGCAGATTACTGAACTAGTTGTATGAATAAATGATTGCAATAAATTTTGATAAATTTGTTTTCGCCTAATTTATATCACCCCTAATTATAGATTGCTTTACATTCTACAGTCGTATAGTGGCATTCGTATTGTTTCGTCATATCTGTCCTTCCGTGTGGTACTTCATAGTGTCATCATTTTACTAACTTTTGCTATACAATTTTACATGGAGTTGCTAAAAAAACAAGCTTTAAATTGAATTGAACATTTAATGTTTTTAAGGGCCATTGCCTTCAAAGGAAATACAGAAACCTTACAGGGTCACTCTTTTATAGAAATAATGCTAACCCTCATATATAGCAATAATAAAACCCCAAAATATTTTAGTATATATTTTATGGAGACAAAGTTTGATAGGTCTTTATCAAAGGATGTCAAAACTATATTTTCTTTTAGAATGTTGTTATACGTAGTTTTCAAGATGCTGCTCAAACACCCATTCCAAAAATACTGCAGTTAAAATTTTGAGAAAATATTTATGTCAAAGGTAGGCCTACTAATATACTTTACAGAACATTATAGCGTATCTAAACATTCGTGAATAAATAACAAAAAATGTCGCATTCACGCAGTGTTGATAATTCTGTCACTTTTCGATGACAGAAAAGTATAATTTGAAGTAGGCTATAATAACACAACCGGAAGAATAATTTGTTCCGCCATAGTAGGCCTATTGATATTGGTTAGTATGCGGCATTTAGAGTAAATCATTTCGGGAAGACTGATGATTTCATCCAGCACAATCCACGTTTCTTCGACGGACGAACATACACAACGTCGGCGGATTCTTTCATCTGGTCTCGTATTCCGACTGTCAGCGCTAATTTAATGTATTTTCTGTTTCAGCCAACTCTTCACCCCCGAACTCGAGACGAGCCTTCATCGTGGCTCTGGTATCCCTCTGCCAGTGATGTTTATGATCGGGTCATGTTGTTGGTTGCTGGCCCGGTCTCGGGTAAAGATTTTCTCACTTTTCGTACTTGTGATCGTGCCTTCATCGGAGCTTCGGGATCCACCAGTATGCCACAGTGTATGTTTAGGCAGGGGTCTTGGTGTTTTGTTGCTGGCCGGTCTCGAGTAGTTTCTTCATGCATGCCGCTAACATTTTTGTTTGTTTCAGCGAGTTTTAGTTTGATTCTTGCAGTCATTACGGAGGTTCCTAGACGCTTCTACGCTCTCCCCATTGAGCTGTTTGGGGAGAGGGAGGTGGTTTAGTGGGTATGGGTCCTTTCGGACCGAGTCCCACAGTAGGCCTACCTTCTCTGACAAGAGGTAAATGCATTCCACCCCTACCAAAAACAAATAAAAAATGTTAAGGAATCACTTGGCACCAAACCTCTCATGCTAATTTATTTTGAAACTTCAGTTAAAAGTTAAACAAAATTTTGTAAACAATGTTCCCTATTTGAGTTTAGTTAAATCTGAAGAAACTAACCTCTTATTGTAATTATTTAGTTTTTTATCCTCTATTAAATAATTTTTACAGATGTTAACCGATCTTAAGGAGATATAATTTAATCAAAGGTTATTTAGAAAACCCAAAAGTTATTATGGGTTGTTGACATCTATACAAAAATGTCAAGATTTAAAAAAAAACTTTGGAAATTTGAGGATCTCAAAATAGTTTCCGTCAAAAGTAGTATTTTTGTGAAACCCGTTTTCGTTAACGTCGTGTAGCGTAGACTACAACACAAGTGTGCTTGCGTGCAAGGCTTGCAATCGTGACACATTAATTACTACTAAATTATAGAGCTTAGATAACAATTATTATTGTAGTAAACTATAGTATTTACCTATTGTGCAATTTATTTAAATGAAAATCTATTACTCACTCACATGATTTTAAAAGAAGGTAAACAATATCAGCACGGCAGGTTTATATTCCCATTTGATATGATTTCAATATTATAGTTAAATTTGCTAAATATCCTGAAGTTAATAGACGTGAAGACTCGCTAGTGTTTTACAATTTTTTGTTTGACTTTCGTGCATACTGATCATTCTGTTATGCCGCCAAGAGAAGTTTCGTAGGTGTAGGCTATGTGTGGGAAGGAAAAGAATAACTTACGGCACTGTATCGTACTACGTATAATAATAATAAGCGTACAATAATGGTTTATACAAATATTCATACATGGTTAAAGTTATTGAAAATTGTTTTTTAAATCTATAAAATATAATGTTTTACTCAGGACGTGAAGAAACAATGTCTTTATTATAATAATAATAAATATACCAATAATACTAATATTATACCGGTATCGTCATACTGATGTTTTAGGAAGATCAGTAGATTCTACAGTGTCAAGTGAAACATTAGTTTTATTGAAAAGAAAAATTTACTCTACTAGTAGAAATACTAAAAAAACCTTAGAAACAAAAGTGTTAGTACTCAATTTAAGCTTTAAAATTATATAAATTTCTGGGGCCGTTGAGGCCTGCTTGCCCAGGCCAACTCCAACGATGCAACTTTCTTTGCAGTTCACGCTTATTTGTTTATTTCTTTGAAATTACAAAAATTGTATAGACACATTTCTTCTTAAATAGACCACACCTATCATATCACATGATATGAAAAAATACAAGCAATAAACTAAGACATGAAAAGTGTATAATACCAAAGGAAAAAAATAACAGCAGAGGACTACAACAAAAATACGAAGAAAAGGAAATGCGTGATTGGTGCACAGATAAAACACAACTGTACTCTTATAGTAAAAACGCTAAATTTTAGAAAAATAACTAAGGTCCTCTAATGCATATAGTCTGTTTAGCGGTTACTACTATACCAATCTGAAATAAATAATAAAAATACTAGAACAAAAATTGACTTTTGTAGTAAAAAAGACCAAAGAAGAGTAAAATATTTATTAAAATGTATGTACACTTCTTATGGATTTCCTTCTCTCTTCCTCACATTTCTTATGTGGACAATCTGACAATGGGATCAAAGTGTATTTAAAAACTAAACATTCTTTTTCTTGCTCTCGTCTGTTTTGCATCTACTATAGCTGGTGATTATTTGTTGTAGGCCTACAATGTCTAGATTTTAATTCCATTAACTATTATTACATGAAAAGTATCCTATATATTTTTTACACTGTTTAGTTGTATATATTTCAAAAATCCTAGAAAAAACGGTAAATTTGTTTCTTGAAAAAATATGATTATTAATAATCTGACTCTAAATACTTTAAATATACGCTCTTTTTTTATCTTTGAGTGGTAGAGAAAACACAAAGGGAGAAGTGGAGACATTTGAGTTGCAAAACTAAAATAAGTTGCGACATGTGGGGATTTTTCGTCTTCATTGAGTGTACTATAAATTTTCACAGTCGGTCAACCTTAGGCCTATATATTAGTGAAAACGGAAATACATTTTTCTCGGGTCTCCAGATTAGGCCCTCATAAGCCGATATATTACTGTAAAATCCTCTACTTGTTACTGTAGATACCAGTCAGCGTTTCTAAATGCAATCAGAGAACACAATTACAACATATTTTTAACTGTAACTATTTTAGGTTGTTGGGCTAATTTTGTTTAAATAGAGATCTAATTTAGTGTCTAGTATAATTAATGTTTCCTAGGATGTAAATAAACGGCCGACGTTTTGAAATATCACATTTCTTATTTTCTTTTTTTATATCCCTAAACCTTAATTTTATGTTGAACCTTATGCGGTTAGATGAATTTAATAAAAATGCTGTTGAGTAAATGTTAGAATTGACATAAAAACAATGTAAAACTTAACACGGCAATAATCGCAGCACCTTCATATTAATTACAAAAATTAAAACTGCTAATACAAATTAGTGGATTATTTGTTTTACAATGGAGAAACCTGTGAATATTCTAATAGAAAATCAATTTAATGTGGAGAAGGTGTATAAAAGCAAAATATTAATTAGGCTAAGTATTTAAAAATTATTCTGTCGTCTTTTGGCCTTACAAACAAACACAATCCCACAAATTTTGTAGATAATAACTACTATAGGCTATGTTACTTACCCTATAAACAATATCCTGAAAAATAAAATTACAAGTCATTTTTACGTTGTGATTTATTCATTTTTTGCTCATGTGTAAGGACACGAATGCAGCTTTCTTCAATGTAAACCTTTAAAGAACCTGATTGTCGGATGTGGTTAGCGAGTTTGTTGTTCCTAACCTAACGTTGTTTTGAAAACATGCCAAAGACTATGTCATAATATATTGTAGAAGACAGGACTCGTGCTTTTAGGATGAATGGTCGCTAATCCTCCGAGTCTCTGCCAGGACATGTCTGCCGGCCACTGTCCACCCTCGCCTAGAACCGATCAATACCTTCTAATACCACACACTGAGACACTGGACTGAAACAAACTTAGATTAAGTAAGGAAGGATACAACAGGTCGAATGACTGATCCGATGCAACCTTCAACAGCTGAAACTGAATAACATGAAAACTCTATAAATAGTTCGCTTTATCGAGGGCCCGAAGGTTACGAAGCTATGTGAACTTTTCTTATGCCTTTGGTCCAAACTTCTTCAGTCTGCTTGTCAGATTTTGAAAAAAAACAGCATTATTACAAAAATATATAATTTAAATTGCTAAAATATTAATAATAACAAATCCATAAAACACAATCTACAAGCCTTGCTATGAAGGATAAGGCCTATGGACTGCACAGACTCTGCTCCTCTATGACCTCATCAACCACTCTTAAAGGCGGCTAAAACCACTCTTTTATTACCAAGTTTTATTTTTAGTTTGTAAAATCCCATCGAAGAGGGACAATATGAATAATTGGCGTGCTAAATAATCCCATTTACAACAAGGAAAATAAGAACGTCAAGTGTTAAAACCCGTGTTTCGTTGCCTACATAAAATATATTGAGAAGAGTAGTAAAATGCATTTAAAATGCTACAATAGCTTCAATGGTTATGAAAATTAGAAGACTAAAAATAAATAAAAATTAAAATTAGCAGTGAACAAAATCAGATGTTAGATTCACTACTGAAATATTACTAAACAATTTAATTTGTATTTTACTTTGGTTCACATGCTTATTTTACTTTTGTTTATGTACACAGTCACTTAGGCCTACTTTCAGTATAGGCTACTCTATTTTAATCTTTGTTTTTATTTGTATTTGTTTTAAAAATTGCATGTGCCAAAATTACGTCAATTAACAAAATACAACAATAAATAAACACTAACAAAACCACTGACTCAAGATATTATATAGTAAATTATTGGACCTGGCAATGCTTCGCTATTGCTGGATTTAATTTTAAGGGTGGTTATCCCATTTCATCCCTTTGACTTAAGTAATCGAATGACAAATGTGTTTTATATCAATTAAAAATAATATTAAATAATTTTAGATTTATAGTTTAGTTTTAGTAGGAATTTAGTGCAACTTATTTTATTGTATAAGGGTAGCTACCCCATTTAACTCTTTTTGTTTTTAGTGACAATATTCTCTAAAAACATCCTGGTAATACGTGTAAATTGTGAAAATTTAGTAAAATTAGTTGAGTAGTTTTTGAGAATATAGAAAAAGTAAGTGGTTATTATTTAATTTTAAGGAATAGTTATTCCATTTCATCCCATTGTTTTAAGTAATCAAATTGCAAATAGTTTTGTATGTCCCTTAAAAATAATATTACATAATTTTAGCTTTCTAGTTTGTAGGAATTTAGTTTAATTTATATTTATTGTGTAGTGGTAGCAACCCCATTTGAAACCCTTCCAATTGTGAATCTAAACCATCCACGGATCCACTCCAACTCACACAAAAAATTCACACACACAGTGACACAAGTGACACACACAGTACAAAAGAATTATATAAAAAAGATTACTGTTAAAGGTGGGAACAAGCAATACAATTTAACGAAATCACTAAGCAAGTATACTATCATGAATATAAAAATTACACAACATTAAAAACAGATGTACTTACAAAATGAGTTAAAAGGGAAATAACTATACATTTTTATTAATTTTAAAACATAATATATTTAAGTTAAAATAAACGTAGATAAACGGGAAGAATTTCTTCTAATGCAAAGAAGGAAATCTCATATATTATGACAAGCTTACACTACACAAACTCTTCCAAAGAGTAAAAGGATCTAATGTTTTCGGAACTATGCGCCGCGGCGCTGTAATATATAATAATATAAAAAACTATAGCTGTGAAAATTATAAGTAAACCAAACCAACTCAACTCTAATGCATGGAGGCTGTTTGCAAGTAGGTCAGATTTAATTGTAAATACAATTAATTTTTAGCGTATTATATTTCGCATTGACACTCATAATTAATAATTAGATTTTTGTATTAGTTGATAATATAAATGTAAATTTACGCGACAGTTATTTATCGTATTTTCTTTGTTTCGATTGGCATTTTAATCTAAACAGTATTTATAATTAGATTACGAATTAATTATTAATTAAACACCATAATCACAATTGTCTAGGTAACTGCGCTCGCCCCTGTAAGTCACCTGATGCGTTGCACGCATCACGCCATCAGATATCACAACCAATCAACAGGCCTATTATACTGTTCTAGACAGTTCCACAAAACTCCATCACAGAATAAAAGTCAATATTGTGTTGTTAATGGTCTTCTATACCTTGCGTAAAAGAGCAAAAACATTCATTTCGTACTAACATTCACTTCGCTTTGAACGCTGTTTTTCAACTTAAAAAGATGTGACACCTCTTAATTTGTTCTTGAAAGCTTTGTGCTTTTTCTTAAATCTCATAATTGAAAGAAATCGACAGATAATATTTATTTTATAATCAACAATTTTAACTAAGTAAAAATTGATTATGTCTAATGCATATTTTGGGAGTTTTAAACAATAACACTTAAAAAATACAAAGCCTTCTTTATAATTTAAAGTAATTTTACAGATTATTAATTTATAAATAGAATCCGAAACACGTTATTAAGCATGCATGTTTCAACGATTTTGCTGCTTGAGTCTGAATCCGGCTGTGACGCTACTACCAAAGCTACAAAAGTCACCTCTAGCACAGAGCTGCTCTCACGCACGACGCAGAGCTGAATCATAAAATCATAATATTCCGTCTCACTACTTCCACAAATGCATGCTGTTTATCCATAAAATGCATGCTGTATATCTGTAAAATGCGTGGCAACAAAATATAAAAAAAGGGCAAATAGGGGAAATTTTATTTGTAATTTAGATTTTTAGCACATTTATGTTTTTTGGGTCGCTGAACACAAATCTGAAGTTTGCCAATTCAGATTTTACCTGGAAACACGTGTAAATTTTACGTGGCACTGTTTTTGGTTTTTTTACGGAAAAGTTTCAACGAAAAGGCAAATATATACAAAATAAAGTAGACAGAATTCCCAACATTTTATATACCAGGCATTTATTTCTACGATCAACTATATAGCCGTTAGAGCGCGCTGAAAAAGGGCAAAAAACTCAAAATTGGGAAAAAATTATTTACGGCTCTTTACATCCAATTTGCTCGGCAGCTATCCATTTTACACAAATGGTGACCATGTATGAAATGCTCATAAAAAATACACGAAGTACATTAAATACAATTAAATATTATTACCGGTACTTACAAAATTTACTAATTTTTTTATAATGGTCTGTATTGGTGATGACGGGTACACAGACAGTAAGAAATCTGACAGTAAGATAAATTTCGTGTTAGCTCAACGCCATCTTATAAAGGCAAATCTTGTACAATATTAAATTCGCTCTATATCAGGCTTTGTGCAAGGCTACAATACTTTGAGTGAATAACACCAAACAAAACAAGTTGATATTCCAGTTAAATTTATTCAGTGCTTTAAACATCATTCCTTAATTTTACATGATTATAGATGTATAGTTTCAATGTTGCAAATTTCTAATGCAACAAATTAATTACTTAAGGAAAATGTAATGTTTTCTATTAGCTATATTACTAATATTTTATATCTAGATTTAGGCCTAGTTACTTTTTCAATTAAGATTTTACTTTCTCACTATACTATAGTATAGACAAAGTAGGCTATAGTGATCGCAAAAGAACTCGATGTTGAGATTTTTGTGGAAATATCCGTTTTGGGACACACTGAGTCCAAAAAAGTGTTTTTTTTTTTTTTACAAAATGTATGTCTGTCTGTATGTATACAAAGCTAGAGAGAAAACTATTCGATCGATTTCAAACAAATTTGCACTAAACATGTCAATTAGGCCTGTATAGATGCAAGAAAAAATGTTTTGAAATTTTTGAAACACAACCCCCTTTTTTTCCAATAACCCATAAAAAATCAGTTATTATTTTTGTATAAAAAACAGTTCTAACGATGTTGATAAAATTTGGCTTATTTGTAGCCTTTTAAGCAAAAACCGCATCTTTCTAAAAATTCTCGTTTAGATATCTAATAATAATAACTGGTTTTTGGTGAGTTTTGACCAAAAAGATGGTTGTTTTTCAAATTGTTTTCAAAACCTTTTTTCATGCATCTATACAGGCTTAATTGACGTGTTTGGTGCAAATTTGTTCGACATCGATCGAATAGTTTTCTCTCTAGCTAATAATAATAAAATGTATTAGTTAATCTCCTACTGTAATATCCCCTCTTCTACCCCACCTACAATTATGAAGTCACAGTGAATTTGTTTAATAATTTAAATATGTTTGTGAGAAAGTAACTTATGTGCCAGTTTCTGGTACCGTTTATTTCCTTAATATTGAATTGCATATACCATTTTAAATTGTGTGACGTAACATTTATTTTGGATATGATCACATTCGAATTTCAAGTAGATTATCTTCTGAAGCATACAATATACTCAAAATTGCAAACTCTTAAACTCAATCCTACATAAATCAGCTTTTTTAAACTTGATACAAGCCTCTTAGCTGTTTTTGCAAGACGAAAACTCTTTGCACATTCTGAACTGATGAATCTTCTCAAAGAATTCCACAAAGTTTGGATACGGATATAACAGACCATAGTAAGGTGTTAATAAAATAATAGGACTGCAGTATAGTTTCATAATGTTAATATTACTTCACTAATGTTTTTACAAAAATGTGCTATATGCGTCAACATTTGTCAACTTATTGTCAATACAAAATCCTAAAAACTGTTCACGTTTGATCTCTTTAAGTATACTCACATCCAGCATGTCACTTGGTGTTTATTTTGGACTACCATACATAACATTTTGGACTTTGATCTTAAAATTATTTATCTTAAATTTACATGCAATTATATTTTTTTAGATTCTCAAATAAAATAATAAAACCATAAGTATGTCCAAAGACAGCTAACTTCTGGTAAGGAAACCCCTTACCCTTAATAGCCTAGGATAGTTAAATTAAACTGTGCCTACTCTTGTGTTTCTAAACTTTATATTCCTGACTTTGAATTGCTGTAAAAGTTACAAACAAAATGGTTTAAAGTATTATTTGCACCATTTAATTTTAAATCATTTTGTTTAAGATTTAAATGAACTTAACATTTAACTTTGTTTAAATAACTTATAACTAAGCACTGTCCTTAACATTATTTATAAATTTGTAACCTTTATTTATTTATTTTTTATATTATTTTAGATTCAATACAATACTTTTAAAACAGAATTCATTTCTAAAATAAATGTTCAACGTAGACTAGACCCAACAGTGATAAATATAAACAAACTATACTTTGATAAACATGATTGGGTAGGTAACATTTATTAGAAACAGTTAATATTGAAAGTGAGGGACTATTACAATTACAAATGCATAAATAACTAAAAACATATTATAAAACAGATTTGAAATAAAGGTTAGATATTGTTTCAGTTATTTTAAATAGTGTTTAAATCGATTAAATTAATAATCGCTGAATAGGAAATTTTGTATCATTCATAGTTATTTTAATCGATATAATAATAAAGTCGTACGATTCGGAAAACTGTAAAAATATAGATTAATTTAATTGTTTTGTAAATCAAACACAACAGATAAAAACGGATAAGTACAAAACAAAACGTATATAGAAGTATGTAATTTAAAAAATTGTTAAAATCATTTAATGTCTTCCATAGCGATGTAAGGTTGTTTTAGTTCAGCTCAAAATCCTAATTGTTTCTAATTTCAATAGTTAGCATTATTGTCCTTCTTAAGAAACAATTCTTATTTTGTATTTATAAACTTAGCCTACAAACTCGTCCTCAAAAATGTTTATCAAAACTCTTAAGCACTGAAACACTTGATCAATCTCATACATCACGAACTCAGCAAATACAAAACTATTCAAACAAAAAATGAAACCTTCAAAGTTATAATATAGTCCATCAATAAATAGATTAACAAGGATTATTAACATTGAGTTTACAACAATATATATTCAATTATTATTTAAGGAAAGAAGTTTTGAAGATTTGTGAACATTTATAGAAATTGTAGCTCCATCTAATTTACCTATTACAAAGGGCGCCGATATGATATTTTCTATGATATATATAGACGGGGTATGGGGATAAGGAATACCCTCCCCTCCTTCAGAAAAAAGGTGTCCGGGGAAATTTTTGACCTCTCCCAGAAAACTTTTAAAATTTGGGAAGCCAATTTTGCTGTTTATGTGAAAAGTTAACCCTCACAACATTGAGTCTACACCGTCGATGAATACACAAAGCTATGTGCCTTGGGCAGTAGCAAGTAGTGCCCCAGCAGCTCATGCTTCAACTCTTGTAAAAATAAAATAAGTGTCTGTAAATGAAACGGTACATAATATTTTTTTTAAATATTCTAGTGCTAAACCACTTGTACGTAATACTGACGTAAATAATTCTCTAAAGAAAAATGCTTGAGTATAATTATTAATATAGGCCTACATATTTTCCTTACCCTGGGAGGTAGGGGAGCCGCTGCCCCTCTCTACACCCGGCTATTGGCGTCCATGCCTGAAACGGTAAAACTGTTACCAAGGTCTATAATTATATAAACCACGTAAACAGAATTCGGTCCAAACACTGTAACCGTTAGTAAATAGACGGACTTTTTTACATGATTGTTACATTTGCTAACATTAATATAAACCGAGAAAATATCTTAACTTTAGGCTAAATATTGACAGAGACAACAACAAAAGGATCACAAATATTCGCTTTAGATTATGTTTGTTAAATTAAGATTGTGCTATGTTTGTATTTTCCAAGTAAATATGTACATATTTGGAGTGTGCTCTAGCTTATCAAATACCTTCTGTGTTATTGTTAACCTTAAATTTACAAACTTATCAGTATTGTGTGACAATCAGATTGTAAACATTGATTTTTTAATCGATCTGTAACCACAATCTATACACGGTCTTCTTACTTCAATGTTTTTAACAAATTATAATTTTTAACAGATAGGCTACACATTTTTAATAAGAAAGACTGTTCATTTTAAAGATAATGATAAAACATCTTACGATTTTTAGCGCTTATTGAAAGAGGGCAAACATTTCTGAAACTCTTCTTATGTTTTAGTTATAGGCCTATATAGGCATTTAGCCTACAAATTTATCTTTTTTGTCCGTAAATGCACAACCATAAAACCTTTTATGCGTAAATGCGTAAAAACCATAAAACGTAAATGTCTCAAAACCAGAAAATACAAGACCATTTTTGAAGGCCTACTTAGGGCCTACTCAAAATACCAATTTTAAAATTTGGCACTCTAGACAAGAGATAGGCTACATTGTTTTCATAATTAACTCCTAACAGTTGGGAGATATAGAATTGTGGACTTTCTATTCGATTCCCCGACTCTGGAATCTTAGACTTTACGAATAAAAAATTTAATTACATAAACAACGAAGAAAAAAATTCTTGTAATGGTAGTGTCCGTATCGTAGTGCAATTTGGATCGATAATGGTAAGTTTTCAGTAAGCATTTTAATTAAATGATTAATCTTGATCACTGTTTTAAACAAATTTTAAACAAATAATAAATGTTTAATAAATAGTAAATTCTATTTAAAGGTCTTCTTTTTTAGACAATTAAATGAAAATCTTATTCATTCATAATTAATTCTTCTATTATTTAACTTTTTTTAGGTTTGTGCCCTAACCTAGAAAAAATGTGTTAAAAACACATTACGGTAGCCTACTCATAAAAATCAAATATTTTAAAAATTATTATTATCCCAAAAAATGTATTACCTGGTTTCTGGATGTAATTATTGTCAAAATATAGTATTTATTTATTACTCAGACTTGCCTTTGCATCGGTTTTGTAAGCTGTACACTTTAGATTTGGGTTACTCCCTGTTTATAGGCATACATTTTATAATTATAGAAGCGAGTTTTTTCAACCCGATCTATTCAGTTTAAAATATTTATTTTTTATTTTAAGGTAATATAAAATGCTGGGAAACTTAGAAATGTGTTGAAAACTTGAAATACGTCGTAGTTTTTGATCTAGGCTTATTTGTTTATGGGTCTGCTGTATTTTCGTAATACTGAATTGAATAAGTTAACCATTTTTTTACAACGGCCAGTTTAGAAAAACTTGTAAATGCATTTGATTTACTTGGTTCTAAATTCTAAATTAGCTACTGTTATGTACTGCAAAACAATTAATTAGAAAAATCACATTTTATTTACCGATTCGATAAAAGAAATTCCAATTAAATAAACGAAATATCAGCCTCCAAACGCACTTTAAATTTAGCCTTACAAACGAACAATTTCATATGTAAATGTGTCTTTAATTTTAACATTATTTTTATGGGTAAAATAAATATTTTTTTCAGTGCAGCAGACCCTTTTAAAGTAGCAAAACTAAACGTTTCCTAATTTCTTATTGTTCTCTATTATAGTATATTTTGTAGACCTAAAGTTCAGGTTATACAGATTGTCCGAAAACATAAAAATATTTTTAGAACCATTCAAGATAAATATTCAACATTTTAGAGATGTTTCTACAAGCCTATAGGCCTACCTTGTACAAGAAACAATACCTACCTTTTGGCACCGCCGTTGATCATTACCAAATTTTGCATTTCCACGTTTGATGGCTCTACAAAATATTTTGTGATTTTCCAAACATTATGCACTTTTATCATAATTTGTTAAATGTTCTATTCTCTACATGTTTGTGTTGCAATATGTTGTAGGCTACGTGTTTAAAATGTATTTTAAGCGTATTATTTATTGATTGAAAGCAGGAAATAGACTGCCTATTAAATAGTAATTAATTGCTTAGCCTATGAGGCATTTTGTTCAGAGTTCATAAAACAAAGTCTTGTGTAACCACGTGTCCCAAGCTATTTGTTAAGTTTGTCAGGACATAATTAGCTGTTGGGAAAAGTTACATAAATAAAACTTGAAAGGAATATTTATGGAATATAAACGTTATCTATTTTAACTATGATTTAGTGTATCAAAGATAATGCAAGCACGGTAGAGCTTAGACTCGTTTAGTCTCAAGGTAGAATGGAATGATAACAAAATAACCTCGGCACCGCCAATAGAATCCTGCATCAAACTGGCTGTAGTGAAATTTCAAAAAAAATTTACAAAATGGACTTTTAACATCTTGGATAGCTGTGAAAACATTACTGTTAGATAATTCACTCAGTCAGATAGTTAACAATCATTTAATTATTATTTAAAATAATAAAAATCTAATTGAACTTATTTAGACATATTCAGTGTAGGCCTACATAAAGTACGTGAAATTTGGTGCCTGTAGAAAACTTTGCAGAACACGCTCCAAACAGCTGTTTAGATCCATCCAAATTGAAATCGTGCAAAATTTCGTAAGGCAGCGTATAGCGTAGCTTGCCCTCTTAACGACTTTTTATCGTTGACTAATGTTCCACCCATTCGTCAGTCCCTTGCCATTTCATGGTATTGGAGGAAATACTATTAACATATATTACCGTACATAGGTTATGTACAGATATTGCACCTCTCTCAGACAAAATGACTAAAACGATTCCTTAGTAATTCTATAATTTTGGAATATGTTTTAACCAATGTAGGCCTACTGATTATTTATTAATGTAAAATTCTTTGCAAAATCATTTTTTAATTGTCTTCTAAATCGTTTTTCAAATTACTTTTGGCCTCTTTCGTAGCATTAGGCCTACTTGTTTTATTTTTGTCTTTATAAATGTGTAATGTTTTCTACCGTAGCAATGGTATTATTTATTTCAAATCAAATATTCTTTTATTAATTCATACATGTCCTTTTACAATACTCAAAACAAATATTATAGACGAACAAAGTAAACTAAAACAATCATGAAAAACCTGGGGAAAACACAAATTAAATTGATACACATTTTTTCTATCAATACTTTCAGCAATAATCAAATTGCTCAATTTCAGCTATCATAGGAATCAAACTCGTGATGGGTGCGAGCGTCAATTTAATCGCGTACGACGGCCCGTCTGTTGTAGTGAATGGATACGCCAGTAAAACGCCGATTGCGATGTATGCTCTTTACTTCTAGTCCCAACTAAAACAATTTTGTCGTACTAAAAGAATCGTTGTGTTTGCAAGTGTCAATTTAATCGCGTATGGATATGGACACTACGACGACCTGTCTGTTGTAGTGAATGGATACGCCAGTAAAACATCGATTGCGATGTATGCTCTTTACTTCTAGTGAACTAAAACAATTTTGTCGTACAACCAAAATCGTTGTGTGTGCAAGCGTCAATTTAATCGCTTATGACACTGTACGACGGCCCGTCTGTTGTAGTGAATCGATACGCCAGTAAAACATCGATTGCGATGTATATGCTCTTTACTTCTAGTCCAAACTAAAACAGTTTTGTCGTACAACCAAAATCGTTGTGTTTGCAAGAGTCAATTTAATCGCGTATGGACACTGTACGACGGCCCGTCAGTTGTAGTGAATGGATACGCCAGTAAAACATCGATTGCGATGTATGCTCTTTACTTCTAGTGAACTAAAACTATTTTGTCGTACAACCAAAATCGTTGTGTGGGCAAGCGTCAATTTAATCTCGTATGGACACCGTATACGACGGCCCGTTTGTTGTAGTGAATGGATACGCCAGTAAATCGTCGATTACGATGTATCCTCTTTACTTTTAGTCGCAACTAAAACTTTTTTGTCGTAGCCTACAACCAAAATCGTTGTGTGTGCAACTATGGGGATTAATGATATCAAATTCCAAATGCATTATCTAAATGCTTTGTAAGTAACAGACTTTTGTTAAGTGTGTGGTCAATGTTTTGTAAAAGTTGGTAGATCGTTTACAGTTTTCTTCCTTTAAACACTTAAAAGTGACAGAGGACACGATCTAAAATAATAAATTATGATCAATATTATTCATCATTATTAAGAAATTGTAGAAAAAATTGAAATGAATGTACAAAAAGTATTCCTGGAAGACTATAATAACAAAACTTCCTATTTGATCGAGACCTTTTGAACTATTTGCGTTGGAAGTATTATTATTTTATTAACACGTGTTACCGTCAGAAAGTTTACAAATGTTTAGACGGTGAACAACTACCAATGACGTGGTGCATGTAGTTTTACAAAATAACAATGTTCCCTTCTATTAGATAGGAAAATAAACAGGTTACAAAAATCATATAACTGTCAAAACTATGTAACAAAGGGTAACAATGAAACAGCGT